>JAVTVY010022634.1:0-93361 GCA_036873755.1 Hanleya hanleyi | reverse complement strand
ACGTGAATGGCAACCGCACACGCCACCCAAAACACCCGCACGGCGGCCACCTACTTCGTCACCTCTTTGGATGCAAGCTCCCTCTCGACTTCCCCCTATCTGGGAACGTGGTGAATGGCAACCGCACACGCCGACCAAAACACCCGCACGGCGGGTACCTACTTCGTCACCCCTTTTACCACGCCATCCCCTGCAAAGCCCCAGAGCTAAGTCACCGCGACGATCACAACGCCGAGGTCAGGCGCCCAAGGCGTGGGAACCCTACTAAGGACACCCTACTAATAACCCCTATAAAAACCCGGTGCAGAAGCCAGAACAACTAAGTCGTCATGTTTTACCTGACGTTGCCCAGTAATAGCTCACTCGACATGTTTCCTGACAACACCTTGACCAAGTATGTCACGCAATTACCCCAACCGTTACATTTACCGGGACGCTGGGAATGTGGACTGGTGGATATTCAATACCCTTACTCATGGTACAACGTACAAGACGGAGAAGTATGGTACGAAGTGACCTACGAAGATAAAGTCTACAAACTCATTCTCCCCCAAGGCCAATACGATACGCCGCAGAAGTTCATAGAGGGTCTGAATGGCTTGATGGAGTACAAGGCCCTAAAGTTCAGCACGGATGATCCAACACGCCTGATAGCCTTGCGCTTCAAGAGAAACATATTCTTCGATGTCAACGTACACAACGAGAAGAGCTCTATCATGCTGACCGCTAACGTGAAGGTGAAACTCAGTCCTACACTACACCAAATGTTAAGGCTGCCTTACAGCGTCTACAAGGGAGCCACCATTGCCAACGGGACTTATTTGATGGATATGAAAGTAGGTATGTACGCACTGTACGTCTACTCGGATGCCGTGGACAGCCATATTGTGGGAGATGTGAACACACCTCTGGTACGGGTGGTGCCCATTAGCAAGACGTATGGCGAACAAGCCACCGAGAGTTTCAACCATATAATGTACCTGCCCGTACGCCATACCGATATCACCACGATCACGGTGGATATAAGAGATGACACGGGACGTCCGATCCCATTCGAACGAGGAAAAGTGGTGCTGACACTTGCTTTCCGACAAGCTCGCTCTCCTCACTTCGTATAATGTACGTGCCTTACCAGTGCCATACGCCCAGTTATGTCGACTACTACAAGAAACAAACGGGCGGAAGCTTGCCCATGTTTAGCGGGGCACGCATGCAACGCGGTCACGGATTGGGAAACATACTGGGCAGCATTGTGAAAACGTTTTTACCCATGGTGACACGGGGTGTGAAAGCGGTGGGAAAACAAGCGGTACGCAGTGGATTGCGCGTGGCCGGTGATGTGATGGAAGGCACAGCACCCCGACAAGCCTTCAAACGCCGGGCTAAAGAAGCGGGCAGCGTCTTGATCGCCAAAGCCCTTAAAAGACAAAGACCGACACTGCCCCCATTCATTCAACGTCCAACTCACCGACGACGCACACCCCAGAGGAGAAGGACTACGCCCCAGAAGAAGAAAAAGAAGAGAAGTAGGAGAGACATCTTCGCATAATGGCATTCATTCACTCCGAGTCATGTCCGTCTACCAACAGTGAATTGGATTTGTGGACTATTCCACCCACCCAAACGAGTATAGCCGAAGGACGTTGGGTAGAACATCGACCCTTGGCTAGCCTGACGGGAGTGGGCCCCGTGGAATTTTCCATTGAAAACAAAGATACGGCCTACCTGGATTTAGCCCACACCTACTTGTACGTGAAAGCCAAAATAACGGCCATGGATGGGACGGACATAGAGGACGATGCGAAAGTAGGCCCGGTGAATCTTTGGCTGCACTCCTTGTTCCAACAGGTGGATATAGGTCTGAACGATAAACTCGTCAGTACGTCCACCAATACGTACCCGTACAGAGCCTACATGGAAACGCTGATGTCGTACGGTATTGATGCCAAAGAATCACACTTACAAGCTGAGCTGTACTTCAGGGATAGACCCGGACACCTGGACACCATAACCGGTAACAATGCTGGGTTCACGGCACGCAAAGAACTGGCAGCCAAAAGCAAGTCCATCGATATGATGGGACGACTGCACGCCGATCTGTTCATGCAAGACCGCTACATGATGAACGGTGTAGCCATCAAGATCAAGTTGATCCGGTCCTTACCCACGTTCGCCTTAATGGCCGTTGGAGAGGGAGATATCCATTACCATATCGTCATTGAAGATGCAGCCCTGTTTGTCCGTACGGTAGATTTGCAACAGGGCGTGTTGCTGGGTCACATGGAAGCCTTATCGAAAAAACCAGCCCAGTACCCCATCCGACGCGTACAGACCAAGGCGTTCTCTGTGCCATCAGGTACGATGATGGCCAATCGTGAAAATTTATTTCTAGGGGATCTGCCTAAACGTCTTACCCTGGCGTGTGTGACCAACACCGCATTCAATGGAAATTGGGCTGAGAATCCGTTCAAATTTCAACATTTCAACATTAACTTTGTGGCACTGCACGTGGCCGGCCATCAAATTCCAGCCCGTCCATTACAACCGGACTTTACTAACGGAAACTATGTGCGGACCTACCTGAACCTGTTTACAGCCACAGGACAAAACAACCAGGACGAAGGCAATACCATCAGTCGAGACGACTTTATGAAGGGGTACACATTGTTCGCCTTTGACCTCACCCCCACCTTGGAACACGATCATCAACTGGCTTTGCTGAAGAAAGGAAACCTACGGTTGGAACTGCGTTTCTCCCGCCCTCTACCCAGCACCATTAACGTGATTTGCTACGCCGAGTTTGATAACGTCATCAGCGTGGATCAGCAAAGAAACGTGCTGTGTGACTTCTCCACCTAACATGGATACAGAGCAGCTGATGGACATACTCCAGCGAGATCCCAAGATCCCCTTTCGAGGTGTGTTTCCACGCAATGTGTTTCCTACCCACTCCACCACCCCAGCAGCCTACATCCTGAATACAAACCCGAGGAGTCGACCCGGTGAACATTGGATAGCTGTGTACGTGGACACCCATGGCCAAGGCGAATACTTTGATTCCTACGGACTTGCACCCCTCCATGCCGATTTGGAGGAATTCATGGACGTCTCTACTACAATGTGGCGTTGGAATACGCAAAGATTACAAGGCCCCTTGAGTAGTGTGTGCGGACAGTACTGTGTGTTTTATCTCACTCACCGGAGTAGAGGACATTCTATGCCTTCCATTGTACATATGTTTGATGATTATTGTCAAGCCGAAGACCGTGATGTCCTCGTCTATGACTGGACGGCCTCTCGTTTTAATGTGCATGCTCCATTTCTCTGGTTAACTTAAAAAAAAATGTACTGCGCGTGCGCGCAGACCCCTTGTTTATTATTGTTATGACGTTGTTGTTCTGACGTTGAATAAAAGATGAAAAAAACACAATGATGGGTTTTGACTTTTTTTATTATTTAAGTCAACAAGAAAGGATTAGACTATATATATACAAATAGAATACAGGGTACACATAGTAGGGGTTAAGGTACAAAAAAATGCCAGGAGTAGGATTCGAACCTACGACAGCATTTCCCGACCTGCATTTACACACAGGCGCCTTAGACCACTCGGCCATCCTGACTTTTACATTTGTGTATCCACAGTTATAGGTCGACATTTACAAGTCCAAGTAAGTGGTGCTCACACCGTCGGCCAATACTTTTCGTTTGGGATAAAAGAAAGTAAAGGCGTCTCGTTGCTGGATATAGGTGCGCATCTGGTGGTCGACGACCCGGAATCCTCGGTTAGTGCCACTGGCACTGGCCTGGCTTTGCAGCACGCCCAGGTAGAGAGCTTTGTCTGTGTTGGGATCGCGCCGGCTCACTCCTTTACAGCTAAACTTATCCTCTCCATCTCCTCCGTAACAGTAGTAGGTCTTGGAGGAGAGCGCAATCATAGCATCTCCGCTCCACTCCAGCTTAAACAGGCCGGGTGTCCGCTTATCGTAGGTGTAGTGATCGCGTCGGGGTAGCCACTGGTCCCGTTCCGCCTCATATTGTGCCCGTAACTCGGGTTTGACGAGGGACTCCCAGTCCGGATGGGAAACGGCCATGTAGGCCGAATCGGTGTCCATTTCCATGAGTTGCCAGTCTGAGGGATTAAAATACACACCCATAAAATCATAGATGAATTCCAGCATCCTCAGCTTGGCCACCTGATAGACCATACATCCAATCTGCAGGGGTAAATTGTACCGGATAGCCTTCTTGGCTGAAGTGACTTCATAGGTGTCGTCATCGATCACCTCCACGGACCGAAACAGAGGAGAATTCACTTTTTTGCGGGCTTGGGTAGTAGTACAAATGTTCACGTTGACGTGCTTATCCTGGTTCGTTACTGTTTTTCCGTAATAACCATTGCCAGTGAGTTTCCAAGATTCAGCGATGATGGCCTGACTCGGGTATTCATCACCTTGACGACGGGCCTTCGTCACGAGGTCAGCATTCTCGGCAAAACAAGCCTCAGGTACGTACTGTATTACCTGATATATTTGAGTAATTTCCAAACCGTGGTTCATGTACCACTGCAGTAAGGGGGTGCCCAGCAAGATTTTCTCGCCCCACATACTTCCAATCAACATGCGGCGAGGTTTAGGCAAACACTCGTGTTGCTCCGCATAGGCGCCCATGGTCTCTCCAATGTCAGCCCGACCCACCAGCGTGTTCTTGAAGATAGGCGGACACTGGGCGAAGAGGGGCTTGAGAGTGTCGGGAGCATGCAAATCACATTCTACAAAGCCGTAGAGCTGTCCCGAACGAATGGCGTCCAACATCTGGGGCAGACTCAGCAGTCGCCGACGACTCAAGGGGTACTCACGTTCTTTTAGGAACCGTTGTAAATGGGGCAGGGCCTGGCACATCGTGTGAAATTCACACTCCCACATTTCTATGAGATGGTATCCTCGCTCTTTGACATAATCTCCGTTGGTCACTACTTCTTCACGTAATTCTTTTGCCGATTTCCCACGTCGCTCATTGAAGCGTCCAGCGCTGAAATGGCATTCGTGGCCGTGCCAGTAACAGCCATAAAACTGGAAAACGGTCGGTGTGCCTTGTACAAGGGCAAACCCATCGACGGGGAGACGGCGATCTCCTATCCGCTTCTCTGTGGCGTTGGTCTGGTGACGAATATAAATCGCCCGTCGATAGGCTTCCCAGTCCAACCACTGGTCGGCGAGATGTTTGTAAGGTGTCCGTCGCGGTGTAAAATGCCGACCTTCTGCCAACCAACGTGTATAATGCCCACTGGGCATAGGTTGGGCGAGAGACCACAAGTACAGGGCATTCGCGTCAAACCCAATGATTTTGGCACACGGTTTCCCACTGGGGAGAGTAGTCACATCCTTCTCATGGTAGCGGTGAAAAATAAGGCTAGGGCCACCCACAATGTTCCGCTTCAAACAATCGTGCATGTCTGCATCTTTTTGTTGTATGAGTGAAAAGTACGTAGGACACTCTTGAAACAGATGGCGAAGCGCCAGACCGGGTAAACTTAAGCACTCCTTGAATATGTCCACATGCATTTGGCGACGAAAGAGTTGCACCATTTTCTCGGCCGCTTCCAGGAAAGGAACCACATCTAGGTTATTATACCATATGAGGAAATCACGCAACGTCTTCATGCTGTGGCAGTTCCATACCTGCTGGAGTTCGATGTAGGTGGCCTCTGGCAGAGCTTCCCTTTCAGGTCATTGTAAAACGCTTCCCGGGGTGGCAACTGGGTGTCTTCTAAGCGGTCCAGACTCGTCATATAGGTGTAAGGGAAGTAACCTTTGGTTTGTGCACAGTGATAGGCCTGGACCCACTGCTCATAGCTACAATTAGGTGCCAGGTAATTCCTTACATCGAGGAAATGCAGTGATGTGGTAGTGAGGGCCATGTGGTTGTTGATCTTCTTGATGACGGACTTGAGAGTACCGGACTGGGCCAAGTAAGGGTATAGAAATTCCTTCACCATGTTCAAGTCGTATCGCCCCGAATTGAAGCCGAGCACCGGTAACTGGCCTAGGTATTGTAGGAACCGTAACTTCAATTTCTCCGCATACGGTTTCGGTAAAGGGACATCCTGCGACTGCAGAGGCTGCGACTGCAGGGACTCGGGCTCCGACTCGGACTCGGACTCTTCATTGTCGCTGAACGCTACACCGGGTTCAGAGGAATGCGGTCGTCCAGCTGGGCCAGTACGTCCTCGAACTTGGCCACCAACAATTCCGTACTGGCCGCACTGACTTGCTCTAAATACTCCATCATCCGGGTGATCAACTCATGGGATTCCCCCGTGGACACGAAACACACCGGTGCAGCGTCATAGCCGGGCACGTTGGTTGAAATGCTGACACTGAGGGGGATATGGCGCTGTGTCCACTGCGTTTTAGCCGAAAACAGGTCCATGGGCTCCAACAGGGCCTCAAAATCATAGCATGCCCGGAAGGGAAAATAACGGTCCTCTTCCGGTATCATCACACCCTCATCGGCCAGTTCCTGGAAAATAGTAGGTGCATTATGATACACTCCACCCGGATAGACTCGCTTGACACTGTTGTCACAGATTTTCTCGTGGCAATGTAAGTTGTAAGACTTTTTAAACACACGATGGCATTGGGCACAACTGAAAGACTGAGCGTACTGACTCATATTGTGAATGAGCGAAAAATGACTCACGCCATTGTCATCGAACACATTGACTTTCATCGTAGCAGCATACCGTTCTGTTGATCGCCGAACCAATTCAGCCACAAATGTATCCTCCTCCTCGCATCGTAATCGATAAACAAAGATATTAATATCGAACAGTCTTTCCACGTCATCCAAATTCTTAAAGGGAACTCCACGGAAGTGCCGCTTATCCACGTCTTGCTGCTCTAAATACTCCTCCCAATAGCCATCGGCCACTGTGTCACAACGCCTGGGGTCACACTCGTCCAGATGCACGGCCAAACATCGAAACAGACATTTGCGGTCTTTGTAGGGCCCCTTTCGCCCTGCTGTTAATGAATACAGGCCTTTTCGATGAAGCAACCACGGAGGAAGTAGTACAGGAGCACCGATCGGGTGATCTCGCATTTTCGTGATGAAAAATGTGACGTTAGTCACCATTTCCACCAACCATTGGGTATTGGGGCGTTGCAACCGGGCCCATTCCAATGGATCCAACGTAGTCAATTGGTCGATGAGTGGCTCCAGAGATATAGCATCTGTGATCGTGAATGGCTGGTCAAACACATACGAATTATTACTCGGATAGAAATACCGCAGTTGGTCCGTGTTTTTGTGCCGTAAGATATACCCAAATGTCACATTCAATTTGAAGGCAGTAACCTGATCTTGGAAAATGTTCTCGGCGTAAGTAGGAAGATACGTGAGGTCCTCCAAGCGAAAATTGTACAAATCCAAAAGACGACGGTTACGGTGATAACAATGGCGTATGGTAGCCCAGTGACGTTGATAAATGGCCCTCACACGCTCGTCTTCAGGCAAGACTTCAACCGGAGGTGCTGCTGGATCGTCTGGAAAATCTTCTCCACGTCTCATGCTTTTCGTCTCATACAAGCGGATAGGCAAGCAGGCAGGCAGGCAGGTCAGGTAAGTCAAATTGAATACACCCCTTTCCCTAAAATCGACTCCTTTTATACGTTTTTCAGAGGTGTGTACAAAATGGCGGCATGTGAGTATCCGCCATTTTGTATCCAAACCAGTGCACTGACTGACACCGGTGAGTATCCGCCATTTTGTATCCAAACCAGTGCACTGACTGACACCGATTGGGAGGTGGGTTTCAAAATGGCGGTCTGTTTTTGTCATTTTTCCTGTTTTTGTCCACCATTTTGAAACCCACCTCCCAATCGGTGTCAGTCAGTGCACTGGTTTGGATACAAAATGGCGGATACTCACATGCCGCCATCTTGTACCCACCTCCACACCGGTGTCAGTCAGTGCACTGGTTTGGATACAAAATGGCGGATACTCACATGCCGCCATCTTGTACCCACCTCCACACCGGTGTCAGTCAGTGCACTGGTTTGGATACAAAATGGTGGATACTCACATGCCGCCATCTTGTACCCACCTCCACACCGGTGTCAGTCAGTGCACTGGTTTGGATACAAAATGGTGGATACTCACATGCCGCCATCTTGTACCCACCTCCACACCGGTGTCCGTCAGTGCACTGGTTTGGATACAAAATGGCGGATACTCATATGCCGCCATCTTGTACCCACCTCCACACCGGTGTCAGTCAGTGCACTGGTTTGGATACAAAATGGCGGATACTCACATGCCGCCATCTTGTACCCACCTCCACACCGGTGTCAGTCAGTGCACTGGTTTGGATACAAAATGGCGGATACTCACATGCCGCCATCTTGTACCCACCTCCACACCGGTGTCAGTCAGTGCACTGGTTTGGATACAAAATGGCGGATACTCACATGCCGCCATCTTGTACCCACCTCCACACCGGTGTCAGTCAGTGCACTGGTTTGGATACAAAATGGCGGATACTCACATGCCGCCATCTTGTACCCACCTAAAATACAAAATGGCGGATACTCACATGCCGCCATCTTGTACCCACCTCCACACCGGTGTCAGTCAGTGCACTGGTGTGTGGAGGTGGGTACAAAATGGCGGCATGTGAGTATCCGCCATTTTGTATTTTAGGTGGGTACAAGATGGCGGCATGTGAGTATCCGCCATTTTGAACCCACCTCCACTCACATCCACACAGGCCACGCCCCCTCATCACGCATGCGCACCCCCTCAAAATCAAGTTCTGCGCATGCGCAGTGAGGGAATGGGCCTAGTTAAGACTGTTTGTATACTACTCATGTGATAATTTGTATTTTTATACATTATCTGAATACAGAATACCAGCCAGGTATAAATGAAGTTCGGTAATTCACCTAATAATTCAATCACAGGAAGTTCAATTTTCAACTCTGTTATTCAAACACGGAGAAACATTTCCATTCTTCATTCAAATTGAAGAAAAGTCATATAATGATAAAATGTGACACTTTGTAGCTGGTGCCATGTAGAATATTGCCAGATTTATGCCATTTTTTGATGCACTTTCGGTGATCAAATTATTAGGTGAATTACGTATTTAAGACAATTACTGTATCCTAAAGCATTCTTGTGATAGAGCTGGGATAAAAGATGTGCACGTACATGCACTATAATCAGATTTTTCCAAATATATATCGACACACTCTATGGCTCGTACATGTGTAAGGATATTGCACCCCTTGAGAGACAGATATATTTTATCAAAATATCTTTCCACAGCAACGACGATGATGCAGATCAATGGCAGTATGAGGCAATAGCTAGGTTAGGTAGGAGTCTCGGGGAGACCCCATGTCAAAACGACTTCCAAATACATAAACATGTAACATGATACTAGGACACTCCCTCCTGAAAGATATGGAATTGAGACTCCCTATTTTAAAATGATAGATTTTAACCTACACTTTATGTAGGCCTACATTTTAAAGTATAACTGGGGTACTTTTGTTTCAAGAGTACGTCATATTCAAGATAACGATGTGAATAATAAAATGTAATAAAGTTTTCCCTCAACATTTCACTCGTAGTCTGCCTCAGAGGATGCAAAGGCAGCTTTCTACTGTGGGAGAGAAATCTCCACTGACTCTTTTGACGTCAGAGATGACGTCATAGTTCGAGTGTCCTGCACCGTCGGTGGGATGTCGCGATGATGCAGAGAATTGAACAAATTTGTAACATTGTTGATTTGTGACATGGTTAATAGTTCCATAATAATGTCACAAGTTCCGACATGCTTGTGGCACTGTCAGTCCATCCGAATCCTTTCGACGGCAAAATAAGGACAACCGTTGACATTAGAACCTTGATTTTTTGGCATGAAGGTGCATTAGGAGACTGTTACCAGCATGTTCTGAGCTGACCTACTTTTGATGAAAATTCTGACTTGGGCAGTGCCCATCTTAATATAGGCAGAATTTCAACTGGGGGTGGGGATTTCCACGAGTTCAGTTCGCGTCGGAGTCCTAATGCCTACCCTACTTCGTAGATCCTGTGACGTAAGTCATGTGCTCATGTATAACATTGAAATCGTTACATTCAAAGTCATAAAATAAAACAGGGTAAAAAGCCTATAATTTGGAAGGTTATATTTAATATGACGTAAACTTGCAAAAGTACCACATTCACACTTCAAGAAGCTTCAATACTGGATATTGGGATTTTTTTTATAAATATACACACTGCCATAGATTTGTGTCCTCATCATTGCTGTCGAGATCGTGGGGGTGCAAAATTAATCCCGGGGGGGGGGGGGCTCAGTAGCCTTAACTGATGTATGTGATTACAATCCAAAATAACTGTGATACACAAGTTAGCTGTTGAATGTATTTCCTTTGAATTTATAACTCTAAATTTACATTTTATTTCCAAGAGATAACTGTGATCAGATGTACAATATGACATGTAGATATTACAATACAAATATTAAAGCATGGGTTACTTACCCAGTGTTGAACACAAATAAGATATTATTAGTTCTTCTGTGAACTGAAGTATAGCTGTTGAAGTTAAGGGGCAAGAGCAGTAACAGATCAGTACATTGAAAACCTTCATTTTGACAGAAAGAAGAGGTTTCACTGAAATAGAATATATAAATCTTAATCACCTGTTTACAAATAACATCTTTAGGACATTTGATACCCCTAAGAAAACTGTATGAAATTTTCTGCCATACTTATTAAAGATCTTGCATGTGTATGGAGAATGGAGAAAGTTCACAACTGTGTTTCCAGCGGTTACTATTTAAATATGAATTAATTTTAAACACTATTGCATCAAAAAAGCTTGATTGATGTTAAGTTAAAGCTTGATATATTTAGCTAATTTTGAGATATTCTACCTTTTCCCATCATCAACAGGTCACGTTACTGGTCATGCCCCTTAAGAGAAGAATTCCAGTTAAAAAATACCCTATAATAACACTGCCAGAGCATGAAGAGATAATGGATTTGCTCTAATAGAAAACCTGAATATAAGAATGTTTATACATTTTGATGAACAAAATTAATGAATTGATCAAATGTCCTGTCCTGGCTTATTTTTTCTTAAATGCTAATGTTGAAATTTTGCAAGAAATAAAATTTTGTAATTTTATAGGTCATCACTGAATTCCAAAGTGTGACGCCGTTTTTTTTAACTTAAGCAATTCCATTTTCTCCTCATGCTCTTCGAGTTCATTTTGAAATTGCAGCTGAATTAATTTCAGCTGGGCCTCTATTCGCTTCTTCTCCATTATGAGGACTTCTATGTGGAGGTCAGAGGCCACCTTATCGGAACGAGGATTAAGGACCTTAGGTGTACCGGGGGGAAGAAATAATTTTGCAGATGTGGTGGTAGTAGATGTTGTTGACACAGTGGTAGGGGTAGTGGTTGTCATGCTTGCAGGCCCAATAGTGGCAAGGACACCAACAGCAGGGTAACTGGTAGCAGTCAGCGTGTTGGGGAGGTTGGCAACATCCGGAATCGTACTGGAGAGGCCGGGGACATGGGGGAGAGAGTTAATCATGGTATTCTCCCAGTCAATTGTCGATGGCAATGAACCGGGCTCTGTTGCAGGGGTGGTAGCAGGCACTGGGGATGAAGGCACCACGATGATCGTTTCCCATGCAGCCGCCTGACCCTCTGATCCATCATATGGGGGAAAATAGAAGAAAATGTTACTTTTTGCAGAGGAAGTTGATTCTGAACTTTTGTCACAGGAGTATACGATTAATCCTAACTGTTACTTTGAACCCTAAATAATATCAGTTATGATGTTTGTTTGAGGGGGCATGCTAACTATTTACGAATTCCCCACACTGACCATCATGACCATGTAAATAGTTCGTATGCCCCTCAAACAAACATCATAACTAAAAATATTGGACAGAAGTTTGTCGACCTGCCTTCAGTAGTTCTCAAGATATGGGAGTCTGAGGAAAAGAGGACAGACAAACAGGGTGACAACAATATACCCTCAGCCCAATCGGGCCAAGGGGTAAAAAATGGAGGTCATGAGGGTGTGTTTAAAAGTTAGCATTTTCATGTTTTCTACTTGAAATTGCCCAACATTATTTTTGTTCACATGATGTAATTATTTTTTAAGTTATTGTGTAGTTTTCCAGAGAAAATAGCTAAAGGAATAAAATTGAAAAAATGTAACCCAGAAATCAACCAAAAAAATATTCATTTTTATAGTATGACGTTACTGTGACATCACCAATGTGGTCATCTTGGACTGTTTACATTTGCTGTTAGAGTTTGAGTCCAAAATATATGGTGAAAAGTTTCAACTCCTTAGCCCCATGAATAAGAAACATATCAAGGGATGTCACATGACCCATCGATTTTCTACATTACAGGTTTTGATCATTACTCAGATATTATGGCCTGAAATTCAGTTATGTGTATAAGACTACAGGTCTGTAAACAGAGTGTGCCTCTTACCACAGCTCTCCATCTCACCAGTAATACCAGTGATTACTGGTGCATCACCCATCATGTCCAAGAGCATCTGTTCGGCAACTTTCGGGTCCTTTGGAGGTGGACCGCCACCAGTTGGGGGATGTCTCCTCTCACTTGCTTTTGCTTTAGCTAGATGGATAAATTGGAAATAAACAGTTATATATTGAGAAATACAATATCCTACATGTCATGGTCAGAGGAGGGAGTGTTCAAATTCAAACATAAAATACGTCTAAAAAATCTGAATGTGATTCCAAAATAAATGTTCATGTCCATTACAAAATACCATGTGACAGGGACACTAACTGTTCAATGCGCATATGCTGGAATTGCTGTTTTGAATTACAAGCGTCTAGTCAGTCATTCATAATCCAGCCGTCGTCCATTAGAGAATATCCGCGTCCATAATCCAAAGACCTATTCCATTTTCCACATAACAGTATTAGCACCAAATTCAAAAAGACAATCATAGTATACATAAACATAGGCTTGTTTCCTGCAAGAGAGAAGCGGTCAACAGTTTTCAATGATGCCGGCAAGACATCATGATGTTCCAAAAATATCAAATCCGTATCGCTGATCAGTATTCTTAATCCATAATATTCGTTATAGAGTCGTCATCTAAAAAAGATGTATCTCAGTCACGCTTTGATTGTGACTGTTCATATGAGCACCATGAGGATCTTGAAGTACATGGGTTCATACGGCCCCTAGCCCCGGGTTAAGCGGAATTAGACACAAGTTACGAAACGTAGCGCCATAGATCTTGCACGCTACGTTCGTATTTTGCAGTTATGTGTATAAGACTACAGGTCTGTAAACAGAGTGTGCCTCTTACCACAGCTCTCCATCTCACCAGTAATACCAGTGATTACTGGTGCATCACCCATCATGTCCAAGAGCATCTGTTCGGCAACTTTCGGGTCCTTTGGAGGTGGACCGCCACCAGTTAGGGGATGTCTCCTCTCACTTGCTTTTGCTTTAGCTAGATGGATAAATTGGAAATAAACAGTTATATATTGAGAAATACAATATCCTACATGTCATGGTCAGAGGAGGGAGTGTTCAAATTCAAACATAAAATACGTCTAAAAAATCTGAATGTGATTCCAAAATAAATGTTCATGTCCATTACAAAATACCATGTGACAGGGACACTAACTGTTCAATGCGCATATGCTGGAATTGCTGTTTTGAATTACAAGCGTCTAGTCAGTCATTCATAATCCAGCCGTCGTCCATTAGAGAATATCCGCGTCCATAATCCAAAGACCTATTCCATTTTCCACATAACAGTATTAGCACCAAATTCAAAAAGACAATCATAGTATACATAAACATAGGCTTGTTTCCTGCAAGAGAGAAGCGGTCAACAGTTTTCAATGATGCCGGCAAGACATCATGATGTTCCAAAAATATCAAATCCGTATCGCTGATCAGTATTCTTAATCCATAATATTCGTTGTAAGAGTCGTCATCTAAAAAAAGATGTATCTCAGTCACGCTTTGATTGTGAACTGTTCATATGAGTACCATGAGGATCTTGAAGTACATGGGTTCATACGGCCCCTAGCCCCGGGTTAAGCGGAATTAGACACAAGTTACGAAACGTAGCGCCATAGATCTTGCACGCTACGTTCGTATTTTGCTATCAGCATGCGATATGTATCGCCAAAGACAGTATCAGAAGACAGTTGGAGAGTGCAACGTTAAATTAAAAGAATGAATGTAAAGAGTAGCTCAGTATAAATTTTAGAAACCGAAGAAATACATTGATAGCCCTCCTGAAACCAAAATTAGGAGAGCTGTTGTGATGGAACATAATAACGCCAGTTTTAAGGCGATTTTCAGTGATGGTGATGTAGAGTCATCCCTCCACCTTAAAATGTGAGACTGAGGTATATCATAGCTCCCCCGCCCCCCACCTTTCACTTTGGTGGCCTTCCTATGTCACTGTACTAAATGTCACACAATACCTTCAGTTTTGATATTTGCATATTTCTTCTTCACCTGACCCACATTTCTCGTACAGCCTGCATTGGATTGGCTGTGAAAAGAGAAAAATAATATTCTAAGTATCGATCATTATACAGATATATCCTGGAAAGATGACACCTGAGAAGGAACCATTTGGCATACAATTACAGTCTAACCTCTCTTGTAGACTAGGGGGACCAAATTTGACCAAACTTATAGATTGTCAACCTGATGAAAGAGTGGGAGTAATATGCATTTATTAGGGGGGGGGGGGAATTATATCAGAAGCAGCACTATATTGAGTCACATTTGGGCTACATTGTAGTAACACATATTGCACAAAAGATCTCATATTTCTGCCAACCAATCAGCTTAGATGATTCATTTGCACCTCATTGGTGATGAATTTAATATCACCACATTACGCCATCCATAAAAATAGTTCTGTATGAGGTAACAAGGTTCAAAACTATGTGGGTAGGTAGGGTGGTGGGTAATTTTCTTTATTTCATTATTAGTACCCAAGTTATTTATTTTGGAAAATTTGTTTAAAAAGATTTGAAATCGGGAATATGTTAAGATACCATACTCCATAGTTATGCAATGATAGGATTAATCGTTGAAAATTTTGAGCACACACTACTACAGTTCTCATTGCAGAGAACTGAGAATTACAGATTTAAATATAGTGAGTGCAGTGAAGGGTTATACGTGCATCAGTAATAGTGGCCCTTTGGGAGGCCATTTGGGTGAATCGATGCGATGCCCCACTGGGACTGACATACCATCTTCATCTCCACATCGAATCACATACATGTAGCCATTTTCAACATCAAAACCAATTTACTTCAAAATCTGTGATGTTGACTGGTCGAAGATTTGTTCACATTCAAAACAGGACTGATCTGAGAAATTGACCAATCAATTGGTTTAGTCCACCCATGGTAATATTTGTGTTTCCTGTAACCCGACCGATTCTTATTTATCATCATGTAAAAAACAATTTCAGTCTGCGGCTTTTTAATTTTTATTATTATTATATTTTTTATTATTTATTTTTTTGGGTCACATTTTCACAGTTTCAACCAGTAATGTGCTCTAGAGAGTGATTCTTTACTCATTCATTTGGTCCTACTCGGCTCATCTGTTGCACAATGTATTGGAACATACCACCCAACAGATTTATGGTACTTTAGACTAAGTATATACGGTTATTCGTGGTGTGTATGTCCAATTACAGAGGAGGAGAGGAAAAAAAATATGGAACCGAATGTCAATATTCAAAGCGTGTTACAGGAAACACAAATATAATTATGAGTGGCCTCAGTGGTTCTGGAGATGACTAATTTTGAATCAGTTTAAATATGGCCGCCAAACCGATCAATCAATAGGAATCAATGTCTCATTAATCTAAGCATCGAGCAGTAGTATGTGAAATTTCATTCCATTTAGGCAAATTCACACACAATATCTGTGTCAGATACACTGGGTTTGAAAATGTGGTGTGCAGGTTTTTGTCGGAACCCATCTTTCACTTCGATGTCATGAGTTGAACGACAACCCACCATAAACTTTATCAACAGGGTTTTCGATTACCCTAATTTGGGCACAACCTCTACTCAGTGTGACTAAACTCTGACAATGGAAGAATGGGGAAGGTAGGATTACAGGAAACACACAATTTATTTTGAGCAGCCTTCGATGCATGTATAGCATGAATAGATTTTCATAGAGTATTTTTGGGGAAATCTGCACATTTATTATCTCACAAAGCAACTTTGTATCAAATATCAAGATTGTGATTGGTTGAAAGGTCAGGTCGTATGAATCCATAAAACCTTTTCAGTCAGGGTACATGTATATATGATTCATGTCCGATGCGAATGAAACAAAAGCCTCAAAATTTCAGTTTACCATATTTGAATATTTATATATCAACTTTCAATAACTCATTAAACTTTAACGGAATGCAGTCGCAGCAGGCCTTACAATCTAGATCGAAGCGCATCAGGCTGATTTGATAGGCCCGGTATTCCCTATTACATGTAACAACAGAGCTGATTTCAATTGAACTACATGTACATCATCACTAACGCATTCAGCGTTTACTATTTACCAGACTGAGAAGTTGGCCCAGGGAAAAACACTCACAGGGCCCCATCAAAATACAAGGCCCCTGCATAATGCATCATTTTCATTGAAGTTTCCCACATATAACTCACCAGAAGTTGTCATAAGTTCCAAAATCTATGCTCTCGGTTTCCGAACAAAGGCAGATCGAAATGGATAGCAGGTACCAGACCACTATTAAAAATAGTGCCGATCCGTTAACCCCCTTTAGGCAACCTCTGCCAGAGAAGTGAATTGTTTTCAATATTTTTTCCAGTCTCTGTTGCGAGGAATAATTGAAGGCCAGTGGTGGATGATTGGAGTATGATATGTGTTTGGTTCCGCTGTGAGTTTGATTTTAACTCAAGGCCTAATAAGGAGTTGCTAAGAGGAACTATTTGGGTGCCTGTGCACCGCTTTCTGAAAGCAGAGAAAAAGCGAAAATTGTGACGTAATTTGTACGAGCGCGCATAACTCAAAATTTCGATGGGCGACCCCCGTCAAGAAGCCTGTCCGGTTGTAGCACTTGAATAAATGTACTTCTTGCCCAAATATGGGAGTCTAGACTTAATTAATCAATCGGGGAGATGCAATTACGTTAGCAGCTTTTAACATTGCCGCCAATGTAAATTTTAATAGTGGTCTGGACCCTAAAAGGGTTCTGTTTTCTGCTGATGTTGGGTTCAAGTTCGGTTCGTAATTCCCCCTTTTAGAGAGGCACCTCCTTACGGAGTACATATTAATATACAATCACTTGGTGTTGAAAAATGGACAATGGATAAGTCAGACCACGCAAAGTTAGGTATTTTTGGTTGAATTATGAAGTGTTTTAGTAAAATGTGAGAAAGGCCAGGCAATGTGAGGGCGGAGACGACGTGTGGCTTTATCTTGAACATTTGACGCTATTTTTGCGTGATTTGGTTACAGATTATTCGCTGTTGTTTTCTAAATGTTACAGTTGTCTGCTATATATATCGTTCGCTATAATATGCTATTGGGGCATGCTTCAAAGTTATGCCTGGAGAATACCCGTAACTAACCGAGGAATCGGAGGATTCCTGTAGATGTTCTCTGAAAAGGCCAAAATTATCAGAATATTGGTACATTGGCCGACAGGAGTAGTGTTCTTTAAACCCCTATGCAGCCCCAGTTGAAGCGACTCTATCCATCACTGATTCAATCAGCCACGTAATGTTGAATGATGACAAGGGACTCTGCTAACAGTGCTCCAGCCGCTGGACGGAGGCTATTTTGTATAGTTTTAACTAGACACACCTCCATTTTTCCATGTTTTGCATGGATTAATGGACATTTGGTCATATTTAACCGAGCTCGAGAACACGAGATAATAGCCGAAGTGGTTAGGGATTACTTTAAGTGACTTTTTCCGTGAAAATAAAGTGTTTGGCTTGAATAGATACGTTCGTTCTCGGCTAATGGCGAACAAAAATGGCAGGGGTCAACCTTCATTGGTGTAATTGGTTGGGAGGTGAGGTCAGAATTCGTTGTATAATTGAAACGTGCTGTTCTTCAGCTGCAACTTCTGTGGTTTTATATGACCAGAGATAGTTTTTCCGTAAAACAGTTCCAAATTTCACAGTTTCATGATTCGGTTTTTATGATAAAACCAAACATTAGTCTTAAAAATTGATAAAAATAAGCGGTCTTGGGGGTACCATTGTAAAAAAAAATCACCATACTTCATGAGAAAGGCTAAAGAGGTCGTTTCAGGTGTTGAAATGTGGGCAAATGGGAGGAGCATCTTAGTAATTATTATTTGGGGCTCTAGTGATGGCTGCTCAAGTCACACATGATAACATTGTTGACCCATGAATTTGCCTTGAGGAAGTGAAAAAGTGCTGTATTTAGGTTGTGGTACATGAATTCGAAGCCCCATAATTCGTCGACCGCTCAGCGCATCTCACTGAAATTTCTCACATTTTCTAGCCAGCCAACAAGGAATACCCATGCGTAGTTTGGACGGGATGGAGCAAAATTACCTACTCTAGTAGGGTTCTGTTTTCTGCTGATGTTGGGATCACTTGGTGTTGAAAAATGGACAACGGATAAGGCAGACCACGCAAAGTTAGGTATTTTTGGTTGAATTATGAAGTGTTTTAGTAAAATGTGAGAAAGGGCAGGCAATGTGAGGGCGGAGACGATGTGTGGCTTTATCTTTAGAACATTTGACGCTATTTTTGCGTGATTTGGTTACAGATTATTCGCTGTTTTCTAAATTTTACAGTTGGCTGCTATATATATCGCTCGCTATAATATGCTATTGGGGCATGCTTCAAAGTTATGCCTGGAGAATACCCGTAACTAATCGAGGAATCGGAGGATTCCTGTAGATGTTCTCTGAAAAGGCCAAAATTATCAGAACATTGGTACATTGGCCGACTGGGGTAGTGTTCTTTAAACCCCTATGCAGCCCCAGTTGAAGCGACTCTATCCATCACTGATTCAATCAGCCACGTAATGTTGAATGATGACAAGGGACTCTGCTAACAGTGCTCCAGCCGCTGGACGGGGGCTATTTTGTATAGTTTTAACTAGACACACCTCCATTTTTCCATGTTTTGCATGGATTAATGGACATTTGGTCATATTTAACCGAGCTCGAGAACACGAGATAATAGCCGAAGTGGTTAGGGATTACTTTAAGTGACTTTTTCCGTGATAATAAACTGTTTGGCTTGAATAGATACGTTCGTTCTCGGCTAATGGCGAACAAAAAATTGGTTGGGGGTGAGGTCAGAATTCGTTGTATAATTGAAACGTGCTGTTCTTCAGCTGCAACTTCTGTGGTTTTATATGACCAGAAATAGTTTTTTCCGTAAAACAGTTCCAAATTTCACAGTTTCATGATTCTGTTTTTATGATAAAACCAAACATTAGTCTTAAAAATTGATCAAAATAAGCGGTTTTGGGGGTACCATTGTAAAAAAAATCACCATAATTCATGAGAAAGGCTAAAGAGGTCGTTTCAGGTGTTGAAATGTGGGCAAATGGGAGGAGCATCTTAGTAATTACTATTTGGGGCTCTGGTGATGGCTGCTCAAGTCACACATGATAACATTGTTGACCAATGAATTTGCCCGAGGAAGTGAAAAAGTGATGTATTTAGGTTGTGGTACATGAATTCGAAGCCCCATAATTCATCGACCGCTCAGCGCATCTCACTGAAATTTCTCACATTTCCTAGCCAGTCAACAAGGAATACCCATGCGTAGTTTGGACGGGATGGAGCAAAACTACCTATTCTAGTAGGTACCAGACCACTATTCAAAATAGTGCCGATCCGTTAACCGCCCTTTAGGTAACCTCTGTCAGAGAAGTGAATTGTTTTCAATATTTCTTCCAGTCTGTTGCGAGGAATAATTTAAGGCCAGTGGTGGATGATTGGAGTATGATATGTGTTTGGTTCCGCTGTGAGTTTGATTTTAACTCAAGGCCTAATAAGGAGTTGCTAAGAGGAACTATTTGGATGCGCTTTCTGAAAGCAGAGAAAAAGCCAAAATTGTGACGTAATTTGTACGAGCGCGCATAACTCAAAATTTCGATGGGCGACCCCCGTCAAGAAGCCTGTCCGGTTGTAGCACTTGAATAAATGTACTTCTTGCCGAAATATGGGAGTCTAGACTTAATTAATCAATCGGGGAGATGCAATTACGTTAGCAGCTTTTAACATTGCCGCCAATGTAAATTTTAATAGTGGTCTGGACCCTAAAAGGGTTCTGTTTTCTGCTGATGTTGAGTTCAAGTTCGGTTCGTAATTTCCCCCTTTTAGAGAGGCACCTCCTTACGGAGTACATATTAATATACAATCACTTGGTGTTGAAAAATGGACAATGGATAAGTCAGACCACGCAAAGTTAGGTATTTTTGGTTGAATTATGAAGTGTTTTAGTAAAATGTGAGAAAGGCCAGGCAATGTGAGGGCGGAGACGACGTGCGGCTTTATCTTGAACATTTGACGCTATTTTTGCGTGATTTGGTTACAGATTATTCGCTGTTTTTTTCTAAATGTTACAGTTGTCTGCTATATATATCGCTCGCTATAATATGCTATTGGGGCATGCCTCAAAGTTATGCCTGGAGAATACCCGTAACTAACCGAGGAATCGGAGGATTCCTGTAGATGTTCTCTGAAAAGGCCAAAATTATCAGAATATTGGTACATTGGCCGACAGGAGTAGTGTTCTTTAAACCCCTATGCAGCCCCAGTTGAAGCGACTCTATCCATCACCGATTCAATCAGCCACGTAATGTTGAATGATGACAAGGGACTCTGCTAACAGTGCTCCAGCCGCTGGACGGAGGCTATTTTGTATAGTTTTAACTAGACACACCTCCATTTTTCCATGTTTTGCATGGATTAATGGACATTTGGTCATATTTAACCGAGCTCGAGAACACGAGATAATAGCCGAAGTGGTTAGGGATTACTTTAAGTGACTTTTTCCGTGATAATAAACTGTTTGGCTTGAATAGATACGTTCGTTCTCGGCTAATGGCGAACAAAAGTGGCAGGGGTCAGCCTTCATTGGTGTAATTGGTTGGGGGGTGAGGTCAGAATTCGTTGTATAATTGAAACGTGCTGTTCTTCAGCTGCAACTTCTGTGGTTTTACATGACCAGAGATAGTTTTTCCGTAAAACAGTTCCAAATTTCACAGTTTCATGATTCTGTTTTTATGATAAAACCAAACATTAGTCTTAAAAATTGATCAAAATAAGCGGTTTTGGGGGTGCCATTGTAAAAAAAATCACCATAATTCATGAGAAAGGCTAAAGAGGTCGTTTCAGGTGTTGAAATGTGGGCAAATGGGAGGAGCATCTTAGTAATTACTATTTGGGGCTCTGGTGATGGCTGCTCAAGTCACACATGATAACATTGTTGACCCATGAATTTGCCTGAGGAAGTGAAAAAGTGCTGTATTTAGGTTGTGGTACATGAATTCGAAGCCCCATAATTCGTCGACCGCTCAGCGAATCTCACTGAAATTTCTCACATTTTCTAGCCAGTCAACAAGGAATACCCATGCGTAGTTTGGACGGGACTGAGCAAAATTACCTACTCTAGTAGGGTTCTGTTTTCTGCTGATGTTGGGATCACTTGGTGTTGAAAAATGGACAATGGATAAGGCAGACCACGCAAAGTTAGGTATTTTTGGTTGAATTATGAAGTGTTTTAGTAAAATGTGAGAAAGGCCAGGCAATGTGAGGGCGGAGACGACGTGTGGCTTTATCTTTAGAACATTTGACGCTATTTTTGCGTGATTTGGTTACAGATTATTCGCTGTTGTTTTCTAAATTTTACAGTTGTCTGCTATATATATCGCTCGCTATAATATGCTATTGGGGCATGCTTCAAAGTTATGCCTGGAGAATACCCGTAACTAATCGAGGAATCGGGGGATTCCTATAGATGTCATCTGAAAAGGACAAAATTATCAGAATATTGGTACATTGGCCGACAGGGGTAGTGTTCTTTAAACCCCTATGCAGCCCCAGTTGAAGCGACTCTATCCATCACTGATTCAATCAGCCACGTAATGTTGAATGATGACAAGGGACTCTGCTAACAGTGCTCCAGCCGCTGGACGGAGGCTATTTTGTATAGTTTTAACTAGACACACCTCCATTTTTCCATGTTTTGCATGGATTAATGGACATTTGGTCATATTTAGCCGAGCTCGAGAACACGAGATAATAGCCGAAGTGGTTAGGGATTACTTTAAGTGACTTTTTCCGTGATAATAAAGTGTTTGGCTTGAATAGATACGTTCGTTCTCGGCTAATGGCGAACAAAAATGGCAGGGGTCAACCTTTATTGGTGTAATTGGTTGGGGGGTGGGGTCAGAATTCGTTGTATAATTGAAACGTGCTGTTCTTCAGCTGCAACTTCTGTGATTTTATCTGACCAGAAATAGTTTCTCCGTAAAACAGTTCCAAATTTCACAGTTTCACGATTCTGTTTTTATGATAAAACCTAACATTAATCTTAAAAATTGATCAAAATAAGCGGTTTTGGGGGTACCATTGTAAAAAAAATCACCATAATTCATGAGAAAGGCTAAAGAGGTCGTTTCAGGTGTTGAAATGTGGGCAAATGGGAGAAGCATCTTAGTAATTACTATTTGGGGCTCTGGTGATGGCTGCTCAAGTCACACATGATAACATTGTTGACCAATGAATTTGCCCGAGGAAGTGAAAAAGTGCTGTATTTAGGTTGTGGTACATGAATTCGAAGCCCCATAATTCATCGACCGCTCAGCGCATCTCACTGAAATTTCTCACATTTTCTAGCCAGTCAACAAGAAATACCCATGGGTAGTTTGGACGGGATGGAGCAAAATTAACTACTCTAGTAGAGTTCTGTTTTCTGCTGATGTTGGGATCACTTGGTGTTGAAAAATGGACAATGGAAAAGGCAGACCACGCAAAGTTAGGTATTTTTGGTTGAATTATGAAGTGTTTTAGTAAAATGTGAGAAAGGCCAGGCAATGTGAGGGCGGAGACGACGTGTGGCTTTATCTTTAGAACATTTGACGCTATTTTTGCGTGATTTGGTTACAGATTATTCGCTGTTGTTTTCTAAATTTTACAGTTGTCTGCTATATATATCACTCGCTATAATATGCTATTGGGGCATGCTTCAAAGTTATGCCTGGAGAATACCCGTAACTAATCGAGGAATCGGAGGATTCCTGTAGATGTTCTCTGAAAAGGCCAAAATTATCAGAATATTGGTACATTGGCCGACAGGAGTAGTGTTCTTTAAACCCCTATGCAGCCCCAGTTGAAGCGACTCTATCCATCACTGATTCAATCAGCCACGTAATGTTGAATGATGACAAGGGACTCCGCTAACAGTGCTCCAGCCGCTGGACGGAGGCTATTTTGTATAGTTTTAACTAGACACACCTCCATTTTTCCATGTTTTGCATGGATTAATGAACATTTGGTCATATTTAACCGAGCTCGAGAACACGAGATAATAGCCGAAGTGGTTAGGGATTACTTTAAGTGACTTTTTCCGTGATAATAAACTGTTTGGCTTGAATAGATACGTTCGTTCTCGGCTAATGGCGAACAAAAGTGGCAGGGGTCAACCTTCATTGGTATAATTGGTTGAGCGGTGAGGTCAGAATTCGTTGTATAATTGAAACGTGCTGTTCTTCAGCTGCAACTTCTGTGGTTTTACATGACCAGAGATAGTTTTTCCGTAAAACAGTTCCAAATTTCACAGTTTCATGATTCTGTTTTTATGATAAAACAAAACATTAGTCTTAAAAATTGATCAAAATAAGCGGTTTTGGGGGTGCCATTGTAAAAAAAATCACCATAATTCATGAGAAAGGCTAAAGAGGTTGTTTCAGGTGTTGAAATGTGGGCAAATGGGAGGAGCATCTTAGTAATTACTATTTGGGGCTCTGGTGATGGCTGCTCAAGTCACACATGATAATATTGTTGACCAATAAATTTGCCCGAGGAAGTGAAAAAGTGCTGTATTTAGGTTGTGGTACATGAATTCGAAGCCCCATAATTCATCGACCGCTCAGCGCATCTCACTGAAATTTCTCACATTTTCTAGCCAGTCAACAAGGAATACCCATGCGTAGTTTGGACGGGATGGAGCAAAATTAACTACTCTAGTAGAGTTCTGTTTTCTGATGATGTTGGGATCACTTGGTGTTGAAAAATGGATAAGGCAGACCACGCAAAGTTAGGTATTTTTGGTTGAATTAGTGTTTTAGTAAAAGTGTTTTAGTAAAATGTGAGAAAGGCCAGGCAATGTGAGGGCGGAGACGACGTGTAGCTTTATCTTTAGAACATTTGACGCTATTTTTGCGTGATTTGGTTACAGATTATTCGCTGTTGTTTTCTAAATTTTACAGTTGTCTGCTATATATATCACTCGCTATAATATGCTATTGGGGCATGCTTCAAAGTTATACCTGGAGAATACCCGTAACTAATCGAGGAATCGGAGGATTCCTGTAGATGTTCCCTGAAAAGGCCACGAATGCTTCACTTTGATACCTCATATGACCCCATCGGACCATGAGTGGCTCCCCTAGCTCCCAAAACGTCTATTTCCATACCCTTGGTGCGCAGAATGCCGCTATTCCAACCCCACACCCAGCCCATCAGATGCCCCTTCACGAATGCTTCACTTTGATACCTCATATGACCCCATTGGACCATTAGGGACACCTCTAGGCCCCGAAACGTCTAACGGGGCCCATACAAGGTCCAGTTTTCGACACTACATGACCACATACCGACAAAATGGCCAGTTTTCGACACCGGACGTGCCGCCATCTTGAACCAGAAGACAGACGCAGCCATCTTGGATATGTCCCATAATGGACCGGGGAAAAATACTCGCTTCTGATTGGCTGAGGGCACCCGCCACAAACTTGAGTGCAAACCGGGGTCAATTGGGCCCAATTTGCTTAGACATTACTACTAGCCTGGATAAACCAAAACAGTATATACAGTGTGTTAAAATGGTGCGTCCTCATGATAAGCCGTGGTACAACAAGGAATGCTGAAAACTACATAGAGAGATGAATAGATTAAATAAGGCATTTAATAAAGATAATCAAAATAACTATAAAATCTGAATATTTCAGGACAAAGGAATATAAACTTGCAACTAGGAAGGCCAGGAGAAATTACAGGTTTAATATTATTGATGAATTAGATAAATCAGCTGATATGAATCCCAAGACAACATGGAATAAAAAATCAAAACATGAAAGTATGAGTAAACCAAACTCTTCAAAAATCAAAATGTCCTGTTGGTATGATCATTTTAAAGAGTTACATTCAGAAATACCAACCAACATGCCCAATACCAACAATTTTCAGCAGTCAGAAACTGCTACAACTCCTGTAACATTGAATCCCCCTTGTCAAAATTTGCTTAATAAGCCAATCTCAGAGAAAGAGATGACAACTGCCATCAAACAGCTGAAAAATAATAAATCGTGTGGTTGTGACTGTATTAGTAATGAAATGCTAAAGGCTTCGTATCCTATTCTTAAAGATATTACCCTAAATATATTCAATGAGGTCCTTACTACGGGTTGCTACCCAGAACTATGGTGTGAAGGGATGATTGTTCCCATTCATAAAAATGGCTCCCCACTGGACCCAAATAATTATAGAGGAATAACTTTAAATAGCTGTTTTGGTAAGTGGTTTTGCATCATACTGAATAACAGACTCATTAAACACTCATCTACACGAAATTTATTATCAAAATGTCGAATAGGCTTTCAGAAGAATCATAGAACCATGGATCACATTTTTGCTTTAAAAACATTAGTTGATAAATATAGTCATAAAAGGAACAAGTTGTATGCAGCTTTTATTGATTTAAGCCAAGCTTTTGACTCAGTAGCTCATGGTCCCATGTTTTATAAGCTTCAGAGGGCAGGAATAGATGGTAACTTCCTCAATGTGCTGAAAAGCATGTACCACCAAAGTAAATCTTGTATTAAGTCTAATGTAGGTCTCAGTCCTTCCTTCACTGTTTCAAGAGGGGTGCATCAAGGCAATGTATTGAGCCCCCTTTTATTTAATATATACATAAATGATATTTTTCCAGAGATCCAGACAAGTAAATCCCCCTTACTGTGGGATGAATTAGTATCTTGTTTAGCATATGCAGATGATTTAGTACCCCTTTCAACTACTGAATAACACCTGCAACTCAAACTGGACAGGCTTCAAGCATATTGTCAAAAATGGGGTCTATCAATTAACATAAAGAAATCCCAAGTGGTTATCTTTGGACAAAATCAATGTATCAAACGTTTTTTCCATATTAATGGACTTGCTCTTTCGTGTGTTAATAATTATAAATACTTGGGTCTACATTTACACAGTAATGGTAAATTCAATAAGGCAGTAGACAACCTCGCCAATAAGGCCAATAAGGCTATGTTTTCCATTAGGAATAGTTTAAACTTTTACGATATAAACATTAATACCAGCTGTAAACTGTTTGACAGTTTAGTTAAGCCCATCTTGATGTATGGCTCAGAAGTCATTGTCGGGTATAGTTTAGGTCAACAGTCTTTAGAGGATGCCATGTTCAATCATAATATCCTGGAGTCTACCCATATTAAATTTTGCAAGCATCTTCTTGGTGTTCACTCAAGATCTGTGAACGTGGCAATGCTGGGAGAACTAAGTAGAACCCCACTAATACTGTCATCAATTATGAACAGTTTAAATTTTTCTTTCATATTTTAAGTGCAGACCACTCATCATTACTGTATAATGCATACCTTGAACAAATTGAAGAATGCAGACTGCATAACAGTCATAATTGGGTAAACCACATTAAACTTCTGTTGGAGAATGTCCTTTGTTCACATATATGGTAAAACCAGAGTTGTAGATTTCCTAAAGCCACCAATAAATACATATTTAATTATCTTTTCAAGTTATATTGCAGAAAATGGAAAGAATCGATTGACAAGATGAGTAAATTGGAAACCTTTAGGAAAGTTAAACCAAATTTGGTAGAAATGTCAGAAGGTGATAGTATCTTGAATATTCCCAACAAAAATCATCGGTCGGCTTTATTTAAGCTGCGAATCAGTGCCCATCCGCTCTGTATTGAGCGTGGCCGATTTAAAAAGGGCACAACTAGAGACGAACGTCTATGCACCCACTGTGGGGTGATCGAAACCGAATCACATTTCTTATTAGAATGTATATTTCATAGGGATAGACGTGTCAGATTATTTTCGGTTGTAAATTCCAGAGCTCCCAGGCTACTAGACAGCGATATCAATTCAGTATTTGTAGATTTAATGTGTAATACTGACCAAGTTATTTTGAACGCAGTTGCAAAATGTACCTATGAATCCTTTAGTCATTACACATGAGCAGCAATGTTTCATATTATAGATATACAATAGTACAAGTATTACCAGAGGTTCATAAAAGTTTTTATGGACTTGTGTTATTACTTTTGGTCAATCAATATCCGGTGGGATGCAGTCTATCAAGTATATATATACATGTAGGTTCTCGCATATTTAAATGCTTGTACTTTATTGTCTCTTATAAATGCTGTGTTCTTTTGCCTTTGGCCTTAACGGCATAGTTGTGCAAGTAAACTTTGAACCTTGAACCTTGTATACTATGATTGTCTTTTTGAATTTGGTGCTAATACTGTTATATGGAATAGGTCTTTGGATTATGGACGCGCATATTCTTTAATGGACGACGGTTGAATTATCAATGAAGGACCAGACGCTTGTAATCTCAATTATGACGTAATGAGTCTTTGGTGTATTAGGCCTAATACATCTCCTGCCGACTAAACATTGCCATATGCTACGAAGTGTTAGAGTATCGGTCTGGAAAACTTCTGTAACCGTAAAATCTTCTGCATTTGTATCTATGTCTTATAATGTAACTGTAGAGATCTTCAGTATGTGTACTTATGTTTGTATCGTATTGCTTTCAGCCCTCGGGCATAAATATGCAAATAAATTCTCTCAGTTTTTCGAGTTTTCAGGCCTTACTTTTGACGTCCTGATAAGATTTCGCCATTTTCGATATAACCATCGAAGGAGGAACATTCAATGCTGGCGTAACTTGAACAGGGTATATATTATATTCCTCGGTTAGGAGGTTACGTCTGACATTTACCAAATTAGAATGGTATTCGTATTTTGCGGTTGGTAGCACTTTAACATCGTTTTAAAAACTAATTTTAAATACAGGTAAAATATCAAAATTATATGGGCTTTAATGATAGATGGGTTGACAATTGGCTCGTTGAAGCAGAACGGATGTGTGGTGAGCTTAAAAATGGCATGCGATAGTCTTCCGTATGCCTATCTTTCATTGGTGAAGTGTGATAATGGCTGAATTTATATTGATGCGCAAAGACAGCGGCATAATTGTCTGATTATGATTATATGTTAAACCTAAGAAAGGACATATACACTCAAGTCTCTCAAACCGGAGACAAAAGTTTCAATCTGTCCAGTCTGTTAGAGGCAGCCATTTACATTTCAAAAACATGTTTCCTGACATGTCACTGCGCTTGGTTCAGTGGTTTACATCACTATCTGACATGTCTGGCCAGCAAAATGAATATTCAACCCCCAAATACTTTTGGAGAATTCACACACCCACATTTTCAAAATATTTCCCCTTTTTGTAAATCCGAAATAATTTGGTTACCTAATATTTATAAAACAAATATCTACATGAGGGGAGCATTTTTTGGAAATACCTTTTAATATTGATCTACACATGGGAGTTCCAGCTTGCCTTTGTCATACTTTATCATATTTTGAGTGCCTAAATGGTAGCTTCAGTGGGGTCTTCTCCTTGAGAACAAGGCTCCGGCGCCAAACCACTCACCAGATGTAGTTATTGGTAAAGTGGTGGGCAGGCAATATTTGCCGAACCCGTTGACCATAAAAATCAAATCATTCGATTCCATGTCCACGTATCTTTCATCAAACACTTTCACAACTGTCATTATCTCAGAGATAAGCCTGCAATTTCCATTGGACGATTCACTCCTTCGAACTCCCACCCCCCCCCCCCCACCACCAATTTAAACCTGAAAGTAACCAACGGTAACGAGCTCCTGTGTTTACAATTGTATACTCTCTTCAGTTCAGTGCAACATATAGTGGTGGAACAAGATGCTGGCGTACTGACAAGAAGTCATATGACCCCACAGGCAATTATACGGACTGCAGATCCCCAAAAAATTAAAATTACTTCTGTCATGAATTGGTGAGTGAGTGAGTGAATAGGGTTTAACGTCGCTTTCAACATCCTTTCAGCTATATCACGACGGGGAAGGGAAGGGAGGGGAGGGGGAGGGGAAGGGGAACCTACTTGTAACAGAGCAGATCTAATGCTGCCATTTTATAGTGCTGTCCCACTGAAATATCATGCCGTAGGCAGACATGGCACCCCACTCAGTCACATTATACTGACACCGAGCGAACCAGTCCTTGTTCTATCCTCTTAATGCTGAGCGTAAGCGAGGAAGCAACAAGTTCCATTTTTCAAGTCTTAGGTATATGACCCGGCCTGGGATCGAACCCAGAGCCTACCGCTTACGAGGCCGACGCTCTAACCATTAGACCACCGCAGTGCGGTTCTGTCATGAATTGTATCTCAGTGAAGTTTTTATTGTAGATGTTCATGTGGACATCCTGAAGGGTATGACCACACGGCCCCTAGCACCGGCTCGAGAGGTATTACATAAAATATTTAAGAGCGACGATGCAATAGGCCTATCAAGATAATGAATTATATGTGACCGTTTTATAGAAAAACGGCCCAAACCAGGGCTGTATTAACATCGGTAATGCATGTTTTATCTAGAACACAACTGTGAGACCCAACGCCGGCCAAGCGCATCATTCTTCAACATATTTACCATGCAGTCTCACAACTACACTCACATTGAATCGTGCAGAGGGCAAGCTTCGAAGACGCAGCGTGCGCCAGCAGAATCTCACCATATACAGGCAATTAAACGCAACATAAAAATGATGGGCGAAAGAAGATGCCGGCGTACTGACAAAAAGGAATTCACAGGCATAATTACAGACTGCCTATTTCTAAAATATCACAAGGACCAAAAGTGATCCTGTGATGATTTGTATCCCAGCCAAGTTTTGTATTGTAGCTGTTCATGTGGACATCTTGAATGATATGATCACACGACCTCTATTACTTAAGAGCGACGATCAAAAAGCCGATACATAGATAGGCGCTGTCTGGAATTTACAACCAGACATGTTCAAGACTCTGACCGTAAACATATATGAAAATACTCGCACGAATCAGTTTCTGTGGGAAATTAAACTATTAAATCATTAAACTATTTGAATCTATGCTATTTTCGATTTATCAAAGCAAAAGATCAAAGGGAAATACGGCGGGCTCGCTAACTCTACGTAATTATAAAGACGGTAACTCGCGGTCAAAGTGAATAACGACTGTAGCGGCAATCCAGAACAAGGGGGGGGAAACTCTTTATGGGTATGAGAATATACAGATGGCGCTCTTGGAACTTCTCGAGATGCATAGATGGCGCCATTCCATCCGGGTTTGTAAAGCAAAAGCAGTCGGCCATTTATGCTAGCTTCGCGCCTTTTGCAGCGTGTGTCATGTATTATGTTCAATTATAGTATAGTTGCCTATCATGTTTATCTTAGTAAAAATGACTTAATCTGCAGCTCTGCAATCATACATGCATCTGTTAGTATTCTTCTATTATATGTAACAAAAGTATGTCTAAACAATTTGTATCATTTTGCATGTACATATAAATGTTTCGTGCCTTAGATTGGAACAAGATAGTTCAATCATGAACGTCGCTCGCATGGGCTTACTCCGTTCAACTCCGTCCATTAGCGAACAACGGTGCAGATTCCCCACATATTTTATGGGGGCGCTGTGGACTCGATTTTCTCGGAGTTCGTCCGGCTTTTAGCTCTGCTGTGGCTAGATAAACATCTTACAAATATTCTACGACATTAACTTCAGAAAATCTTTGCGAAATAAAGACAAATCTTACCTTAGACGACCAACATCAGTGAAATCCAAACGACGGTAGACTGCGCGCGTGAAAAACGTTCCAAATTTACGCTCGGTTAGGCTACATGTTTTCAAAAAGTGGTATCGTGCACGGAAACGGACTGAAAATATCACTTGCTTTGATTCTAGAATATTGCTCTCCTTAATATATGAAAATAGCTGTGTACAGTTCAGTATGTGAATAAATGTTTAAATGATATAATATTGTTAAATCTGTCAATGCAGCGTTTGCTCATTAAACGCCACTACTTTTTTTGGTTAGAGAGTGGGAAGACAACTTATATATATATTTCTATCTATATTTCCATCGCGGTTTCTTGTCCGCTGGAATCTAATTCTTTTGGGCGGATTCAATTCAGTCCATTTCCGAGCACGATATCATACCACTTTTTGAAAACATGTATCCGCGCGTAATTTTCGAACCTTAACCGCACGCGCAGTCTGTCGTCGTTTGGATTTCACTGATGTTGGTCGTCTAAGGTAAGATTTGTCTTTATTTCGCAAAGATTTTCTGAAGTTAATGTCGTAGAATATTTGTAAGATGTTTATCTAGCCACAGCAGAGCTAAAAGCCGGACGAACTCCCATAAAATATGTGGGGAATCTGCACCGTTGTTCGCTACGGTAATGGGCCCATGCGAGCGACGTTCATGATTGAACTAGGAACAAGATATCTTATTTTAATAAGTATTTTGTAATTGTAGAAAACTGTTCTCAATCAGAACTGCAATTATACACATACTTATTTATTATTTTGTTTGTTCGTTTATACATGTACCTTGCCCCATGTGGTCCCCTTTGCGTACTGGTACAATAACTTGAAATTGAAAATGAATTGTATTTTTCTTTTTTTTTGGGGGGGGGGAATAATACGTAAATTTAAATACTGACGAGTTAAGATTTCACAGTAACTGGCTACGTATCATCATTTTATAACCATTGACATCGATCATACTGTTGTCATAATGTCACTTTAATAGCCACAACTGTTCAATATGTCCAATAACACATCATAAAGTCCTTATGTCCTTATCGATATGTTTTTGAAATGTTGGGGACCTTGTCCAGAAAATGTTGAAACATAATAAATTTGAAGATGTTTTCAGAATTATTAAGTATTATGACATTTGTTGCTTTATTGAAACTTCGTTAAATGAAAATGTACATGATATTGAAAATTTTAACAGTGTTTTTTTTTCTGGTTTTCGAGGGTATAACAGCCCCAGAGATGCCCATTATAATCAATGTTTTGTTGAAGGTGGAGTAGCATTATATTATAGATCTTATCTACATGATAGCATAGAAATTATCAAGCAACACAAAGGCCATTCCATATAGTAGCAATCGTCGCGCCACTACATGTCACGTGATACGCGCTATTACAGAACTGTGGTGGGCAGAACGAGGCTGGCGGTCAATGCGTTTAACGTGCAAGCAACCATGGTACAAGCCTGTGTGGTTGTAGGTTGCACCAACCGATGGAGAAAAGGAAGTCCCCTATCGTGGCACAGATTTCCCTCTGTGAAAGAGGCGGAAAGGAAAGAACAAATGGATCACGGCAGTTAATAGAAAGGACTGGAAGCCCAAGGATGGTGATCGTATTTGTGGTCGGCATTTTATATCTGGTAGGCTATGGGTTTAACCGTTTTTTGTTTCAAATCCTGGATAGACCTTACTTTAATACAGACAACTGGCCTGGGCCATACGTCGCTTCACATTACCCTGTTGTGCTCCTGTGATCTGATCCACCAGTATTATAACTGTCGGGATAAGGGCTGATCAACTATTAATTATAATAATTAATTAATAAATATATATACACTCCCTCAACTATAAAATATTAGAGAAGAGAGGGGTATTATTTATTACATTAATTATTATATTACAATTTGCTTGCACAGAACCACGAAAGGTTATGAGCATCAGAGATGAGCACCAACAACTTTTGTAACAGGGTGTCTAAAATTGTGGAGAAAAACAGTGCATGGTTTAGTCCAATATGATGTGATAATCGAACATCCAAATAAATGAAGAAAGGCAGTCACACATTGTATTGGACTAGGTTCGAGCTCAGTGGCAATTGCAAGGTTTATACTCTCTCATCTATTCTGACACGCAGTCCCTATAAGATATTTTATAATACCGTACTGATTTCTGTTGAATGCAGGGTCTGCCCAGTTAACCGGCAATATCGACTAGGCTGCCCGACCGAAATGTCCTGCAGTCAAAAATCTATACTTTATACACCATTTTCTCCACTCAAAATAATGAAACTCACCTCTTAAGTTGAATCTCGGACTTGGAGTCTGTTCTAAACCTTACGTGGGTAGTTTATTCGGGCATTCTCACACAGCTTCCTGAACCGAGAAGACAAATTTTCCTCCAGGTCTAAATACTTCAGCCAATGAAAAATCAATACCGCAACATTCTCCACATTCAGAGACAGTCCAGCAGATAGAAGATTTTGCCAGTTAAACTGGCAGACCCTACATTCAATAAATATCTTGTAGGAGCTGCATGTCAGACTACCACTCATCATTTCGTATAATATCTGAGTTTTTTCTTGTGATAAATTATAGACAGCTCTTATTAATTTCACAGGATGTGCCAGTCTTGAAAAAACAAATCCGGATTATATTCCCAGCATCCATATGGGCTATGGATCGAATCCAAAGCAAGGACTGAGGCAGCAGTTTGAAAGAGCGAAATCAAGAGAAGCCTTCAAACAAGAGAAGATGGAAGCAGCTACAGCACTGATAGATTTGTCATCATCCATGAATGAGTCAGATCATGACCAAGATAGTTATGATGCAGATGCTGAAAATTCTCCACCCCGTGAAGTCCGAGGTATTGTATTATCTCTGTGTATATCATTACTAAATGCTGCGTCATTGCCTACTCTGTATTTACAAAATCCCAAACCATTGTTCTCTCTGTTGCATCGGGAAATATCATATCATTGTTCAATTACAGCGGAGTGAAACACCATACCAATGCTCACTCTGTAGATAAAGTGATACCATACCAATTACAACACATATAAGGGAAGTGGGAAGAGGTGCCGACACACTGACTGCGTCACATGACTTCACAGAATAGTCCTCTGGTTAACCTATTCTAAAGCACATACCAAGAATCTAACAATTCGTGATACGTGTTGCATCTCGGGTACGCTTTTATTGTACCTGTTCATGTGGCAACTTGGACGACATGACCACACGGCCCCCAGCACCGGCATAAGCGGCACCAGATACAAATCCAGAGAGCCATGATGGAAATGCTCTGACAACTTGTATACTGGTAATTGGTGAGCTGTTTCGCTGTGACAACTCGTACATTGGAGATTGGTGAGCTGTTTCGTCGTCAGATGTAAATGACTGCAAAAAGTGAAATACCATCATCTTTATTATGTGACAATATGAAAGACCATACCAATTCTCAATCTGTAAAGTGAAATACCATTCCATTGCTTACTCTGATGCTAAGTGGTAGGCCTATACTCTTGTTCCTAAACCTTTTTGTTATTTCTTGCAGACAAGTGTGATCAGTGTCGAGTAAAGCAGACGGACCTAGACCGAATGACGGCTGAGAACAGGAGATTAACTGGAGAATTGACCCATCTGCAAGATGAAAATCATCGACTACATACTGAATTGATGCAAACCAGATTTGGAGCATCTTTTTTGAGACGGGGAAACAGTGATTTAAGAACGAAATTCTACACTGGAGTACCAACACTAGCTACTTTCCTATGGTTAGCAAATTTTGTTCAGTGGAGTTTCCCTACATATCTATCAGTTGGGCCCATAGATGTGCTGTTTATTATCCTGATGAAACTCAGACTTAATGCTCAGAATTTCGACATTGCAAATAGATTCTGCATATGTCAAACAACAGTTTCTGACATCCTAAATAGATGTATACCAGTCCTAGCCGACAGTTTGAAGTTCCTAGTTCACTGGCCAGATAAAATAGACGTTAAGAGGAAATTGCCCAAAGTATTCAGAAAGATCTACAGGGATGTGAGAGTGATTATAGATTGTACAGAAATATTCATCGAAAGACCTGGCAATCTGACAGCAAGGGCTGCGACATGGAGTAACTATAAAAGTCATAACACATTGAAGTATTTGGTATCCATCACCCCATGTGGGTCAGTGTCATTTATCTCAAGGGCTTTCGGGGGTAGAACATCAGATAAAGTTGTGACACAAAGATGTGGGTTTCTGGATTTGCTCGAGTATGGTGATGTTATCCTGGCAGACAGGGGTTTCCTTGTTGATGAAGAAATTGCCACAAGAAATTGTCACTTAGCCATACCATCATTCACCAAAGGTCGTACACAGTTATCGCAGAAAGATGTCAAAATTAGTCGTCAGATATCCAGGGTAAGAATCCATGTGGAGAGAGCAATCGAGAGACTGAAGAACTTCCACATAATAAGCTCAACCATGCAGTTAGTCATGGTTCCCCATGCTGACAATATTCTCACAATCTGTTCTGCCATCAGTAACTTGCAGCCTAAACTGGTAAAGTAAGGCGGAAGTAGGGGGTGCTCACATATTTCATTTGGAGAAGTAACAATCTTCAAAACTTGGGTACATTCTTAAGGTGTATAAATTGTAAGAACAGATTGTAAGAATGTTGTCTGTGTTCATTGATTCAATTATTGCATTTATTGGCCAAAAGCTTTAATTAATTTCTGTTTGTATGTTAACTTTATCTTGCTGATGTAATATATCCAGTTCCAGACTATGGATTGGTCCCATTCTTTGGGTATTTTAGTCATTCAATCACTTCAGAACACACTTTAGAAGCAGATTTAAAAATAATCTACCAGTATTCAGGTCTAATTGTTTAGAACTGAACACAATTTGGTTACTGTACAAGTTGTTGAAAGAGTAAAGTTTTTGATTTAATGATTGCTGATTGTGATAAAAGTTTAGGTGTACAGATGTAATTTTGTATGTTAATTAAGTAGCTTCTTGTTAATGTTATTACATCGACAGTTGTTAATGATATCATCTTTCGAGGAGTCTTGCATTTGTAAATGACTTATACAGGTTATTAACTGAATATTGTATCAATGTTGTGTTATTCATACAAGTATTGACTTTTCTCCTGGTAATCCAGATTTAAGATATTTTGCCATGGTTGTTTAATATGCGCTGTTATAAATAAAGACTTTTATCTTCAAATGTTGCATCTGTTTATTCAAAGGGACATCTGTTGCTCTCAGGGGGACTGTCTCAATATCTAATTCTATTCCATATTCAAAGCATACTCATTATTTGGGTTGTTCACCTCAATCAATATTGAACCATGTTTACTGGTTAAAGGGAGACAATTTATTGGATTACTTCCCTTCATAAGTGTTACTGCAGTTGAAAAATCCTGGATTCTGAAACCCCCTTTAAGAATGAGAAGATATTTCATGCCAAATTAGTGAACAAAAGATGTTATGTATCAGTCAAGGAAAATGTCTTTATTCGAATACTTGCACTGAACGCAAAACTGCATGTTAATCATAGATTCATGCAAATGGAACTTGAAAGCATTTACAATGCACAACACAAGCATAACAGACTAGCACTACTCAAAACTTTGTGCAACACTCAATGACCATTTCAAGTTTTGCACTCGGGACACAGCCATTTCCCGCGGGGACACCGTCTAATATTGACACACTCAAAATGGAACCACTGAGTAGGGCAACCTGGATTCTCACACTCGATCATCCTTCCATACTCTGGTTCACCACATAAACACCAGACTTGAGGTGTGTCATGATCTACATCATCATTTCTCTCATCGGCAACCTCGGATTGACCATCTTCTAGCCGTCTTGTGATGAGTTCAGGCAAAATACATTTCATGAAAAAGCTTTCACATTTACCTACCAGCCTTTCACAAAAGTTTACATCTCTTGCAACAGAAACAGTCACATGGTCAACATTAGTGAAAATAAACAAGTCACAAGAAGCAGTGTTGTGAATATACATTTGCATTTGAACCTGTGTAAAATACTTGTGACTTCTCTTCAACTCCATATCAGTGTTAATGCAAAAAGATTTATCTTTGACAGCTTCTGTAAGTTTTGAATCTTTGTGTTTGTGAGGACATTTGATTTCAAGTACTCTCTTACCACAGCACTCGCAAGATACAATACCATCTGCTGATACAGCTAAAAATGGCTTCTTGTGATCAACAAGTAAACCAGTGGATTGAACCACAAACTTAACATGTTCAATTTTGTGACTATTTACATTTAGCTTTGGCACGATCCTCATTGTCCCGGCCCCATTTGATGGCCTTTTTCCGCGACAAATAATAACATTTACTGCCAGTAATTCTTCTAACTAAATTGTCAGAGTTAGTCGACTCCTTAAGGCTCAACACTTCATGTGCCTTTGTGCCTGTAATTCTCCCCTTTCTTTGCTCGAACCACAGTGGACAAACTGCTTGTCCCCTAGTTTTCTCCTCTAATTCTGTTGCTTGTTCCTTGCAGCACTTGTAATCTGCCCAAACCTGTTCAATCTCTTCCTGATCAATGGTTGTTGCATCAGAGTCGTAAAGGTCTCGTAGGGGTTGCATGATCATATTTAGCTCCCCACTTTCAGAAGCGGTTTCGGTCTCCTCCAGGTCAAGTGGGGGAATGGTAGTGAAAAAAACAGCCCTCGGGCAAACCTCTCTAAGTGTGAGAAGTGTCTCATGATCTGGTAGTCTGTCTTTACCTGATGGTATTATAGATGGCGCAGGCTTACTTCTCCTACCGTTGATCTTATCCTGTAGGTCCGTTATAGTCATAGGATTGAGCTGAAAGAAGAAAAAAGGTATTCAATTCATGTAAATCATGATCTTTCACATACTGTTTTCACAGTCTAGCATAATATTGCAAACCCCAGAACATGTATTCTAATATCCAAAGCAGAGTGGTAAGTTGCACAGACACTGTATATATGACAGATGATAAAAAGAAACAGATACATAGTTAGGGAGTTCAGTACAAATTTCAGTTTTCATTAACCACATACAGACTAGGATTTCTGAAATCTGGTTCAGACAAGGAATATTTTGCTACAAAAATTACGAAAATTGGACCAGTATAACTCATTCTCGGACTGACTGAAGTCTCTGAAACATGACCTTCCATGCCCTTCGGGCCTATATGTATAACATTACGTAATTACTAGCAAATGGTACCCTTTTGAGAGTGTTTTTCAGTCAATATTTATCATAATCTACTTTAAATTTCAAACCGCTAACAGTAGAGCGATAAAATTTTGACCACATCTTCAGACAATAAAGACGACTAATCTATATTATTCACGACTGCTATACTCGCATATAAAACTCAATAATTTGCATAAATTTGCATAATTAATTAGACAAAGTTGATTGATTTTCATTAGAAACCTGGGGAAACTTAATAAAACACATACAAATCATTTCAGTGTGAACTGAAGTTTGCATATGTTGTTTGTAGATAAGTAACTCCGAAAATGTAGAAAAGGGGAGATAACTCAACACCAGGAGCAATTTTCAAGATGGCCGCCATACAAAATGGCCGCCAATCATTCTCTTTAAACTTAGCCATGTTGGGTATCAAATCGAAGCCCTTGAAGAGCACAGTACAGCCATAGTGGTTGTGAGAAACACTAAAACATATTAAGGGAGTATTCAAGTATTAAGTAGGCAAAAAACATGAATTTTTCGATTAGAATGTGAAAATGATGGAAAATGTATTGACATGCTGACCGAGTTAAATGACAATGTTCACTGTATGAAAACCATCCACACATACCGATGTCATACTTAATACTTGAGTAATCCCCATCATACATTATTGGACTGATGGTTAGCCTGACTAAGCATAGATCTGCATGATAAATTGACTGAACGAGTTAGTAAAGTTTGGCAATAAATTATAAAACTACATGAACATGATTAAGCCACATTTTATTTGACAAAAGGATGCTGAAGACCAAGTCGACTGAAGACCAAGTCGAGAGAAAACTTGAGGCAGGCAGTGCTTGTACGACAAGGGAGTAGTAGGGTTTAACGTCGTTTTCAACCTTGTTTCAGTCATATCACGGCGGTGCCTACATGTGCCAGAACGCGCGAGTGCTCACAATGTGCCTACTTGAGCCAGAACGCGAGAGTTCTCACAGTTCCTATTACCCAGGACACCGATCAGCCCAGCCAGTACAGAACCCGGTCACCCATCCAAGTATTGACCGAGGTTAACATTACTTAACCTCGCCTCGATGATCTGACGAGAACCAGTGTGTCCAATGACAAGCTTGGATCAGCGTCAATATATTTGAGCACCAGATGAAGAAAGACGAATGATGGGACCGTTTCAATTATTGATGAATCTACAATAAATATAAAGCAAAATAAAATGAGTGTGTTTTGTTATTGATGTGGATGAAGAACAAATACATCCTCCCCCAGAAACTGATTAATACAGCATCAAAACAGTTATTTGAAAATCAATAGATGTAGAAGGAAAAGACATTTGATTCACATTCAATTGATTTGTACACCATATATTATCCAGTTACGAAATTGGTTTATTTCTAGTTGACATCTATGTAACCTATGTCCATATCCAAGGTAATACTGCATAAAGAAATCACACACAAATTAATATAGACTATAACTGAAAATTTATTCTGTCAGAATAAAATCAATGTCAGAGAATAGATTTAACGAAACATTTAAATAAGATTTTTTTTTAACATAACATATTAATTCACTTAATTGCTGTAGAAGTTTACATGTGGAATGATCTCCACATATTTTGATACTAACCATCCACTGTGTGCCCATAGGAAAGATCTCGGATTCTTTCTTTTGACCAATCCACCCGGAACGGTTAAATAAATCAAATCAGATTCCATGATGTTGATATAAGGATCTGTGTTGGCAAAAAAAAAAACAATAAATTTGTTTTGTAATTTTTTGTTTTATTGAAAATATATTATTCATTGTTATTCAATAGTAATTAGGCCTACACTATATTCCAAATATATATTTGTAATATTATTTTCAGTCAGAACCTGTATTACTTCGAACTACGTAATTGCTTCCCTTTCCATAAGTTCCAAGTCTTTTTAAATGTGGGGAGTGGCAGTGTTTCACGTAATTGTAGTAAATTATATTCCATATATTATAGCGGGATAGCCTGGCTGTTCTGTCTGACAATTTGCTTCCCATGTATTTTTCATAGAGACGATCATCATTTCTCTCCATTATTTTTGAAACGAGAGCAAATTACTAAAGTGAAAATATCCAAGGAACATCAACAAAGTACACATAATGATCGTGAATGAATCACTGGAGATTTCCAGTTTGAACCGCGACAGTATTGAGGTCACACACGTCGGCAGATGGCTAATGGCTAACCTTCCGACTTTAAGAATATATATTCAGATTAGCGAAATATTACCTTGCGAGTCGCATATGAGCCACATCCTCAATAAGCTGAAAGCTCCAACCCCCAGATACCTCCAGATAAAATTCTTTGACTGAGTTTGCCGCCATCCTTAATAATATTCTGCAACCTTGCACAAATGAAAGGTATCTGCATGCAAATAAAAGTTTGGCAATTAAAACATCAAGATGCGAACAAAACTTGCCGGAGTGATAAAAACCTTTCTCCATTCCAGGGGCAGGAAGTGCATTAAAAAGTAAATGTTTGAGAAACTTTATATAATATAATATTATAATATATATTTTTTTTTCACTCTCTAATTTGGGCGCATCCTAATTTGGTCCCAACATTTAACTTTGTTTTCAAGGGAGTAATCTAAAGCCCTGCCCTGATGCATCCTCTTCACAACCCCCCCCCCCCACCTATTACTGCTGATCAAGTTGTTAAAGTGGGGCAAACTCTCAAACAACAAAGTGTTACAACTAGAATATTAACTCATTAATTAACAGTAGTCCAGAATTTTGAAGACAAGTTTGATCTGCAATGATTTAAACAAAAAATAAATATTGCTGGCTGTTTATTCTCTTAAATTCAGCTGGATTATTATTTTCAAACAGAAACGTGGCCTTGATAGAAAAAACAAGTACAAGTGAAGTGAAAATTCAGAGTAAAAAAGTATTTAAAAAAACGTCATACAGTCCATAAATATCGCCAAATTTGAGAAACTTTGAGTGGAGGCGCTTGGTGGAATTATAGGACTGGCAGATAGGTGTTGTCTGGAATTTACAACCAGACATTTTCAAGTGCATAAATATATATATACTCGCATGGTTCTGAAACTTATCGCACCAATCGATTTCCATGGAAGCGGGGTCACCATTGAACTATTTAAATCTATGCTGTTTTCAATTTATCAAGTCAACAGATCAAAGAGAAAAACGGCGGACTAGCTAACAGTACGTAATGATAGATATTGGTCGATTCCGAAGCCATGCTGTAATATTGATGACTTTGGGTCACAGGCCCGCAAAACAAGAGATTTGGAGGGGGGCGGGGGGGCGGTGGCATTGGGGTGAAGTGTCGAAATATGGGGCCTCTATATATAACCCCATGCTTTATATAAAAAAATGCCAAGGTCTGAAACGGACTTTGGGTGAATCGAGAAATAAACAGTTTATCGCCAAACAAATACATCAGCATATTCTGCAAGTATCACTTTATATATTTCCGTCGTCAAATTAGTAAATTTGTGCAATTTTTTACCTTTGCCGGGCGATTCAAAATCCAACCAGACTGTCCATCCATCCAGGAACAGCCCGATTATGGCGGGCTTCGTTCTTAATTCTGATTGGTCAATCGCGCCAGCTGATGTGTGCGTGACCTCCAGCATTGGTCAATCGCGCCAGCTGATGTGTGCGTGACCTCTTTTGCTGGAGGCGTGACGCGCCTGACCAATCAGAATTGAGAACGAAGCCCGCCATAAGAACGGCTGTTCCTAGATGGATGGACAGTCTGGTTGGATTTTGAATTGCCCGGCAAAGGTAAAAAATTGCACAAATTTACTAATTTGACGACGGAAATATATAAAGTGATACTTGTAGAATATGCTGATGTATTTTGTTTGGCGATAAACCGTTTATTTCTCGATTCACCCAAAGTCCGTTTCAGACCTTGGTATTTTTTTATATAAAGCATAGGGTTATATATAGAGGCCCCATATACCACCGCCCCCCCACCCAAATCTCTTGTTTTGCGGGCCTGTGCTTGGGGTGAACGTGAATACCAACTGGATCGAAGTTGCGGCAATCCAGAACAAGGGGAGAAAACTCTTTATAGGTATGAGAATGGACAGATGGCGCTTCTGGAACTTCTGGAGATGCATAGATGGCGCCATTCCATTCGGGTTTGTAAAGCAAAAGCATTCGGCCATTTATGCAAGCTTGGCGCCTTTTTTGCAGCGTGTGTCGTGTATTATGTTCAATTGTACTTTTCTTTTTATTCGGTGATTTTGAGGCTTCATAGGGATAATGTTAACGTCTGTAATTAATATATGACCGACGAAGGGCCATTTAGTCTGCTATTTCTGTATTGCTACTTATTCAATGCCGATCTATAGACAGAACATAACAGAAAATGATTTGAAAGTAGCCTTGAAAAACTTTTATTCGTGCCAGACGAATTTGTGAATTGATAATTACCTCTTTTGTTCTTATTTTTCGGGATTACCCCCAAAAACTCCAGACTAGCTTGTCGTAGGCATTTTACACAAAAAACAAAATGTTCATCACACACATACAATTTATACCTCATTTGAAAGCCAGGACCTGTAGAAGAAGAAAAAAACTTTACAGAATGAAAATCCGTCCAGTATTCGCTGATGTCAAACAGTTTGAAGTTCCGGAAATGACGATTTTTGGGGGACATGCCATTAAGTAACATGACATGGAGCCTATGGAAAATGCCCAAATACCATGGCACAAAGGAATTTCAACTTTGAAACGATGGATAACGAATTTTCATAATTTTTGGGACACAGAATCAGAATCAGAATCATTTATTTGCACAGATATGCCACAGAGGGCCAAAGGCAATTACACACAAGACAAAAACATAACAGTAGTAACAGCAAGGTCCGTAGATACAGATCTATATGAAATATTAACCTGTCTAGTATGTAATGACAGATACAGATGTACTGTGTATAGTATATTATAGAGAAACAGATGCAACTCCCTGATAACGAGCAAATGTATTGAAGAGCTCCGCACTGATGATACCTGTACATTAAGACTCAAGTCAGTAACAAGAAGGGTATATTATAAACATAATGAGTATTACTCGTCAGTTAACGTTGGTTGACAATGCGATCAGTATAAGTACAAGGCTGCTTTCGAAAATAATTTGTTATGTCTTTATTTATACATAAATAATATGTTTTGAAAAAAATTATTTTTGGAGCAAGAAATAATTTTTGGGAAATTGATAAAAAATGTATTTTCAATATATTTTTTATATATTCTCAAAATGTATTTTTTATATATTTTCAAAATGCATTTTTTTAGTATTCGAGAAAATTGCTAATAAATGCATTTTCAATCTATTTTTTATATATTATCAAAATATATTTTTTATATATTTTCAAAATGCATTTTTTTTGTATTCGAGGAAATTGCTAATAAATGCATTTTCAATATATTTTTTATATATTTTCAAAATTAATTATTCATTCATTTTATAATATATTTTTTTTGTATTCGATGAATCTGATAATGAATGCATTTTCAATATATTTTTTATGCGTTTCCAAAATGCATTATTTACCCATTTTCAAAACACATTATTTCTGTATTTTCAAGAATTGATTTTCATGCAGTTCTATTCATACATTATATATCTATTTTAAGAGATAATTTACAGTACATTCCTGTTCAATGTATCATTTATGTATTTTCCATTATCATGTATTTCCAACAGTTTTTGATAAATTATTCATGTATTTTTGTTTCTACCTTATATATTCTTTTCAGGAATTTAAAACACAATATTATACAATATATTATGAATCTATTTGCCAATCAATTGTTTATATTTTTTTATAACACAAGTATAATAATCAGTATACATAATATATCAACTGGGAAACATAACCCATGAAGAACACATTCTCTTAACATCCATATACCTGTCAATAAAGGGTCAAGCTCGTGTAAATTAGTTTATCAAGGGGCTAGACCGGTTGCACATTGTTGTTATAATATTTTACTGTCACCCTTGGAGAAATTGTACTACCTTGACATAAACAAATATCAATCTGAAACTTCATACAGCTCTCTAAAATGATTAGATTGAAATTCAATCTGTCAGATTGAAATTAGTGACCAATTTTTTACCGGATTGAAAATATTCAATGTAACAGATTGAAAACGATAAAATGAATCTGTTGTGGACAGAAAATTTAATCTAACAGATTGAAATTTTCAATCTAATAGATGGAATATTCAATCGAATAGATTGGTCACTAATTCCAATCTGATGGATTGAATTTTCAATCTAATTATTTTAGAGTGAGCGTTACTCCCAAATTAAGACACTGGTCAGCTCATACGATATTCCTGGTCATCAATCCCCAGCCACTATATACAGTGAATGAATAACAATCGAACTCCATATTTTATTTGAATATATAATACCATGTTTATTCTAATTAACTGATCTGAAGGATATAGAGATTTGCAATTAAATAGAAGACTATGATATAAGTATACTGAATGAAACACTACAGTGAAACTAAATTAATAATAATTAGCTTACACACGCTCCTCTTAGTTATGTACATAAATACACAACAATCAGAATGATCATGGAGATTGCTTATTAAACGATAGCCGGTCTCTATCTCGGGATATGTCGCCTAACACGTAGGGCTACAGTGATAGTGTTCAAGATGCATCACGTTGGGTACACCGGTTCTCGTCAGATCACCGAAGTTAAGCAACCTTGAGCTCGGTCAATACTTGGATGGGTGACCGGGTGCTGTACTGACTGGGCTGATCAGTGTCCAGAATAATAGGAACTGTGGACACTCGTGTTCTGGCACATGTAGGCACCGTCGTGATATGACTGAAACAATGTTGAAAACGACGTTAAATCCTACTCACTCACTCACTCACTCAAGATGCATCGATCGAGTTAATAAACATTAGATTAGCCTGCCCTCAAAATTTGATTAATCATATATTAACAGTATCCGGTATACATTATCAAATATATGGGAAATTGTAAGGGAAGGTCACAGTGTAATATGCATCGCGGAAACAAGAATCGATGCAAGTTTTCCAGCTGCTTAATTTCTACTGGATGGGTATACAGGAAACCATTTAAGTAGGACAGAACACAGCTTGGTGGTGGCCCGCTAGTGTATGTTAGGAGTGACATTACCATGTACACGGGTGAATGAATGTGAAACATCGGTGGTAGAGATTAAAACCTGGAAATGTAATCAAGGAGCCCACTTAATATATATACAACAAAGATGGCTCATCCCTATATAATACTCATACAAACTGAAGTATTCAGTTGTCAAATCAGGTAAACATCCCAATATATACTGTGTTTATAAAGTCCATTGTAAACGGACCAAACCTATAGAACTATTGTGTACCGTACAGTTGTTATAAAAAATTTCAGGGAAATGATTTTAAGCGATATATTACTGTGGTCAGTTTGTAATGTTTTTGATGATTGTGTTTGATGACTGCCTATAGGAATTTAATAAGCTGTTCAGTTACGTTTTAGACTAGCATACACCAATCAAACAGAAGAAAATCAGGGCCAAAGAGCCCCCCTCTCATGAATTCAGAGATAAAAAGGGCAATTAGAAAGAAAAAAACCCACCTATATAACAAATATGAGAAGTACCCAACAAAACGGAACTGGGAAGAATATAGAGCTCAGAGGAATACAACCACCAATATCAGAAGGAATCAATGAAGACCTATTTTGGAGATAAGTGTGATGGTGGTCCGAAAAACAACAAGGAATTTGGGGATGTAATAAAACCGTTTCTAACTGAAAAAAAAATTCATGATCAACGAATGACATAATGTTGAAGGATCATAATGAAGTAATCACCAAATCACTATAGTAGGTGGCTGATTTCCTGTAATCAATATTATGTAAATAGCTATAGCTATTTCAATCAATAAAGTGAAATAGGTGACAACATTCAGATATTTGTGGGACCACAACAACTGATGAAAACTATCAGTTATGATGTTTGTTTGGGGGAGCATACATATACATATTTACATGGTCAGTGTGGGGAATTCTTCTCGGTCGACAGTCAAAAAAGTTCTAGAGATCCTAAATACAACAAGCAGCCAGAGGATGCTAGGTCCCCCGCCGAAATGGCAGCAATATTTTTTAGCATTGTTGGTCTCAGGTGATATACACGAGGGAGGCAACTGCTGCTTCATAGGCGTTGGAAGTTTTAAGATCAACTCAGAACAGTTGACAGAAAGTTGGTTGCTTCTGTAATATAGTTTCCATGCAGTGAAGCATGAAAATTATGTAACCGAGAGGCAACCCCAAGTGACATTTCAAGACATATCTGCAAACCAAATTTGACGAGAAGCTGAAGGCATCCTCAACCTATTGCCCGGAAACCAAAATCGAACGAAAATGTCGGGAAAACCAAGCAGTCAAGTGACAAATATACAGATTATCAAAAATTTTGCAATTAGAAATGACCCCTAAGGTTTCCATCCAATCAAAGAAACTGGTATTTATTCCGCAAATCTCTTGATGCATCGATAATGTATACCAGATTTTATATTGAGCATTTGAACAGTGTCAGAGATAGAAATCATCCATGATTTTGCATAAATTAAATATGGCTGCCCATCCTTCCCGCCACTCAGAGGAACTAATGTGGTTATTCATCAATGCAATTCTCTTCATACATAGATGCTGTAAACAAAGTTTCGTATAGAACACTTAAATGGTCAGAGATAAACATCATTAAAGATATTGAATAAATTAAAGATGGCCGCCAAGATTTCCACCCAATCAGAGAAACCAGATCTGTCATTCATCATAAGTCTCTTGATGAATCAATGATGTATACCGAATTTTACATTGAGCACTTCAACAGAATCAGAGATAGAGATCATTAATGATTTTGCATAAATTAAAGATGGCCTCCAAGGTTTTCAGTCAATCAGGTCCCGATTCAAAGTATCTGGATATATAGATGATGTATACCAACTTTCATATAAAACAATTGAACGGTAACCGAGATATGTATCATTATAGTGCACATTAACAAGGTACTAAGCATCTTCCATGTAAGTTTTGAGGTTGTCCATCATATTCTAACCGAGATATGAACCGAACAAGAAATCGTTGACGGTCGGACGACCCTTCGACCAGACAGACATACCATGAACTTTGTAAAAAGAGCGCAGCGGGGAGCACTCTGGGAGAGGATGCTAATTAGCTTGCGACCTTGACGCATCCCTCTCCGCTAGAGCACTCCACCCCCTGCGCAAGGCCACACGATTTTTTTTCCCCTCGACAAGGGTCCAGAAATTCGACTCTTCACAAGATGTCGTTTCGCCAGCCATGTTTCTCTTCCGGGTGGAGCCGTAAAGGGCCCTGTCCACAGCCACGGACCTCTGCAAAGAGATATACGGTATGTTTTTCAATAAACACTTTTTCTTTAATGCTAGTAGTACAGAAAGGATGAATCTCTTATGATTCTTGAAGGGATAAGACCAAATGAAGGTTATGTCTGGTGCGAGGTCACTTTCGAATTTTCTGTGCGAGGTCACTTATGGTCACGTTACTTGAGTATTATGTAGGACCTGGTGTTGAATTCTTTTATTTTATTTTTTTAATAGCTTCAATGTTACAGCTTAACAGAGTATGGTAGTATGACTGGCAGATGGAGCCATTTCATTGGGCCGACAATCATGGATTGCATATATGTAGTATCTGGCGTTGATCAGTTTGGACCAAGCGTCACAGTTCGATATATCAATATCTGATATTACCACGATCGAATGCAGGGTTTTGTATATATTAATTTATTTCAAACACAAAAAAAATCAAACGCGCAAGTTTTGCTACTTTTCCGGTGTATTTTCTTTGAAAATTTGCTACCAATAATTAAACAGTAACATATGCGTCAAATAATAAAACCTCATTTCAGGATCGTACTTTTAGAAATTTTGTCAAACTAAACATCTCACAGTTCGGCAGGAAAAGATATGATTTTGTGAATAAATTATACAAAACAAATTTGCCGATGATGAAATTCTTAAACGCATATGGTTTGGCAAGTATAGGTTCAAGCATTCCATGTGAGGAAATGGGAATAAAAATGGAAGTTTCGTCAAAATTCACGCATAGATACATTTTAGCTAAAATTGATAGTTCAGGAAATGTTTGGCGTATTATAGAATTCTAACTATCCCGGGATTTGAAGCGGTATTATGGGGTTATTTTTTTTACCAAAAACATTCATTTCACTACCGGAATTATGAAATATTCGTTAATAATGCTTGTATGGGAAGGTATATGGGCTGACCCAAAAACCTGTTGATTGTGCGATATCACGTGACGATCTACATGGCTGGCATGATTGGGTGTAGAAAGAGCTATAGCCAGTCCTTGGCCTATACGTGGCTACATTGTGATTGGGGGTGAAGTGAGTTTCCAATTACAAGCGTCTAGTCCGTCATTCATAATCCAGCTGTCGTCCATTAGAGAATATCCGCGTCCATAATCCAAAGACCTATTCCATTTCCATATAACAGTATTAGCACAAAATTCAAAAAGACAATCATAGTATACAAAAACATAGGCTTGTTTCCTGCAAGAGAGAAGCGGTCAACATGCCATGATAGAGTGCATGGAGTGAAACTCATCTCTGAATGGTCGTATAGCGTGAGTAAGCAAGATGTAGGCTTGACGGCGTGGTGTTGTGTTCACGTCGCTATGCATGTGTTGATTGGGGTTGGAGCGCTTAACCAATGCGCGATCTAAACTCTTCACTCTCAAAACTCTAATGTTAGATTTAACATTTAAAGTGTTGAGGAAGAGAAAGCACCTAGGAAGTGTTGTATTCACCACTTTTAAGTGTTATATTCACCAAATTTGATGTTGGATACAACAGCTAAAATGTTGCACTTAACACTTATATGTGATAAATACAGCACTTTCTAAATACTTTCCCTCCTCCAACACTTTAGGTGTTAAATGTAACATTAGCGTTTTAAGAGTGTACATGACTAGTTTGATTGGGGTAAAGCGAGCAGCCAATCTTCGGAATAAAGTTTACATGGCTTGTCAGATTGGTGGTATAGCGTGCGTAGCCAATCCACGGTCTAAACTTTACCGGGTTGGTGTGATTGGTGGTAGAGCATGATGAGTGTCAAATACCATCATAGACTTAGTGTGGAATGATACCCGTCTCTTATCTGCCTTCGAGTGAGAAGCCAATACGGAATTGAACATGCTAGAAAACAATTTCCATAAAATTTGGTGTATATATATCGATAAGTAAGAATATTTACCATGCACAGAAGCAATCTTGTGAAATTCTCTCCGGTGTCATTGGAGAAGGTAGGAAACTTCCTAAGCATGAGAGCAATGGGAAGCTCCTCGTTGCTTCTGTCATTCAGCAACTGTGAAAAGGGTTTCAAAAAGACACATTTAAGTGAATTGCTGTAGGTTTATAAATGGAATGGAGGGTGTGCTGTATTAATAGAAAAACTACAAAGCACTTCCATGCATTACATTATACCGACTCCCTTTAACACCATATTGGTAACAATCACTCCATTGCTGAGGTCACTCTAACGCATTGGTCCGAGCGATGTTATTTAAGCAAACAAATTCTCCTTTTTGTAAAGAATTCCATGATACTTTGGAAATGCATTGGTGTTCACGAGGGACTTTGGCTTGGCGAGAACACAGTAGCACCAAAGCTTCCAGTACCAGACCAATAATTATTACTGTCGATTGTTTAATAATATATAACTGTGACAGTAACAAAAAGAAAGAGTACCTGATGTCTCAGTGTGGCCCTCCACACCGAGAAACGCTTATTTCCATACTTGAGAGAAAGCAGTAAATGGCTTGGCGAGCTGTCATTGTTCGCAAGTAAGAGCTGTGTAACCTTTGTCTGGAATAAAAGGCTGTAAATCATCACAAAAATGTTCGAGGAGTTCTACGCATATGGGGTCCTGCTCTACTGTTTACCATGTGCTGAACTCCGTATAGTTGTGGAGGATAAAAATGCCGGGTGGCTAAAAGTGTCCGGTTTCTATCTTCTAACGCAGCTCAATTTTCTCCACATAAAGGATAATTTTTCTCCCTTAGTTGCAATAGAAATAACAAAAAACACACTATCAGAGTAGATGGTTCACTGATTCAAATTTAATTATTCAAGCCATTTTGCACAGTATGAAAAAATGACAGGGAAGGCGCTACAATGATGGTGTGGGAGCATATAATCCCATAATATAACTAGATACATTCTATCGAATAAACGATCGAGAAGGCATTCCTTTTGCGTGTTAAGTAAACGAAACATTCATTTTCTATGAAGAAATTAAAAACGTTAAAACTTAGGAAGAACAATTTTTATACATGACACCACGGGTGGTGAATTGGCACAAAGACATTCCCAAAAGATAAGTTGAGGGAAGGTATATACCCACATACCAATGTGGTAAGAATCCATTGAGGTGTTCAAAAGTTTACTGCCCGATCCGGAAGAAGCGAAAGAAAGAAGAAACTGGCAAACACATAAGGCATCCCTAGGAATGCCTAGGGTCCCTTACAGAAATTTAAGGTTGCGGGGAGCTACCGCTAAGCTCCCGGGCTCATATGTTAACTTGTGCGAGCTATCTGCTATCTTGCACGAGCTATCCGCTACCTTGCGCGAACTAGTGCGAGCTAACCAGCAGATCGCGAGAGCCAGCGCAAGCTACCCGTTAACTCGCGTGAGATACCCGCTACCTCGCGTTCACTATCATAGATTGTTTCTAGTACTCACCGCAAGTTTGCGCTACCTAGCATCATTGCAGAGTTTCAAACCTGCTAGCTCGCGAGAGGTAGCGCAAGTTTGCGGGAGCTATCGCAAGTTTGAGATATTTGATAGTCTCTGTACTCTTGAGATTCCACACCATTACTATTCCGGTCCAGCTAGACCTTCCTTGAACCAACATCTGGAAAATCTGGGTCAGTCTGAGTTGACCAGTGTGTAGGAATACATAATAAAATTCCAAAGTTCCCTTCCACACAAGGCCAAAAAATCTGTTCTCTGCAGTGCTACAGATATATACTTATGTTTTCACATTCTTGTGAATGATAAACTTTCTTTAGATATGGGATTAGTGCCCTTTTATCCTTGGTATTTCCTGCCCTGGAAATGGACTACTTTTGAACGGGGAGGGATGGCATGTGATGCAGTCAGCATTTGAAAAATTGGAGGGAGAAGCTGTTATACATCTCAGTTCAATGGATGTATCTATACGAGAGAGTCCTTTCATGTTGTTTCATTAGTTTCTGGTAAGTACATGCTCTTTTAAATGATCAAGCAATCATAGCTGAGTTTTGCCTGAAGTGAATTAACATATAGTGAGAGTAGGAGAGGGTTTAATTATGAATTTTCTAACTTAGACCTGGTCTAGAGTATAAGGCATATAATGCATTTAGTAATCCACTAAAACTCACCTCATGTTATTTCTTAAAGATGAATAGCAATTCAATTTGGATTCACTTGATACCAGTACTAGGCTATTTCTTAAGCAAAATAAATGGATGGTCATTATTCAGTTAACCCATGGTTAACCTCAATTAGCTATAAAACTTTTTATTTTATTGGATAGTTAATCTACCTTTTCGCAAAATTCAGATGTTTTCCCCTAATTTGTTCTGCATGTTTTCAAATAGCTGGTGTATATATAGTACATGTATGCTCACCCTGTCTTTGTTCTGATCTTGACCTACATAATGAATTTGTGAAACTGTAGGCTGAACCAGGGTCACTGATTTTGTGGATCAAGTTTGATAGGTCGCTGGCTTGCGGCATCTGGCTGCTAAGTAATTTCATTCCACCAAGACTTGTCGCCACACGTGCTTCATATGTACGTTACTTTTTTCATGTTTGAATGATTGTATATTGGCTCCGTCATTACCCCCACTCTGTTGAGCAGATCCTCGGGCAGGGGACTGGAAAGGGCGCGGTCCACTCACCCCGGCGATCTGGCTCACCCAGGTGGGTCTAGGTCCCCATGGATGTGTCGTTGTCGGTAGGAGATGGGAATGGAGCCATCTCCGACAGCCTGCACTTCCAAAGGACCAACAGTGTGATGATGGAGCTGATATATTATGAGTTCCCAATTACATGAAATCTATTGTAATTATGTCCGGTAATGCACGCATAATCAACTGAAAGTGAAAAGCTGAGAATGACTGCAACATGTTCATGAATGACAATAATTATGCGACGGAATTACATTTTCTTCAGAGATTTTGTGGATTTTATAAATAATTGTGTCTGAATCAGCTCAGCCGTGTAAAGATATGTATAAGGTAAACCCCCTAATAATTCAATCACACGAAGTGAAGTTTTGAATCATACAATACAGGGATCAAATTTATAGGAAGTTGTCCACAATTGCCCAAAACCATACAGATAATTCGCTATTTCTTTATTATATTTTTATGCTTTCAGAGGGTGATGAAATTTGTTCGAATGACTGATTGAATTTTGTCCACAAAATTGGGGGTGATCAAATTTCAATATGGGGATTTACGTTTTTAACTTTTATCAACCGTAAATATTGGAAATGTAAATATTGTATCCGTTGTACAGGAATTACCAATAATGTAACAACTTATTTATATTATACCTCTTGTGTATCACTTGTAAATAGAAATATATCAATTGTAAATAGAAATATTTAACTATAATTTGTGAACCGTGTTTGTTGGTTGGTTTGTTCTACGCGATTCTCGTATATATTGACACAAATATATAGTTTACTTTCAGCCCTTCACTGAAAGGGTGTAAACAAAACATGAATTGGGGGGATTCACTGACCTTTGATATTTTAACCTCGGAATGAATAGGGTTCCTCTTGCCACATGCTTGAGGTTATCCAAATTTTGGTACCAATCCATACATTGGGTCTAGACATACCACATGGACAACACATGTTAACGGAAGGATTTATGGACAAAATTCGCTATTTAATTATATGACCTTGTCTATCCACGGGTATATAAAAACCAACAATGATTGTCTGTATTGCTGCAGTTATGAAGCTGGAACTGCGGTTTTTATTTAGCAATTTCAACGGTTAAATGCTAGAACACATCCTTCTGTAACTTTACACTGCATCCACACTTCCTGTGTCGATGATCATCTTTAAATCTGGTCACAATGATTCGGACACCTTTGACTCTTCCGTAAATTCAATGATGACAATGTATATTCTTACATCATATCGTACTTGATTTGTGCTTTAACTTATTTATATGTAAACGCTTTATTTAAAAAACAGCTGCTATGCTTAATGAAAGCTCGTGTGAAACACGAAAAAGAGTATATCCCCGCATACACGTGTAAAACACAGTTTGGTAAGAACAGGGCTTTAGATCTTCCCAATTCGGGCATTAGGCATGGCAGGTTTTTCACGATGGGACATAGGGTGGGATCATCCCTGTTAATAGTGCCACTACTTATTATCTTCTGAGTCATAATATACCGTCAAAATGGACTAGAACACAACACCATTTTACTATATTTAGATATGAAAAAATCTTAACAGAGACATACCATATAGCACTTGCAGAACAGTCTAAGTTCCACTTCGAATACCTACTTGTGTACCTCAGTCTAAACACGCTCACATATGGACAGACATAAATGCTATATTCCACAACCGAGGTCTGGCGGGGAATGAAAGTACAGTTATCGAGATCGGAAATATGCTGTCAAAATGTGCCAGAACATGCCATTTCATGTTCATATTTTCAAGAAATATATATATATATAGTATATAACGCGTAAATCTTGTCGGATTTCTGCGGGTGTGTGTGTGAAAATGGGGCGTCATGACGTGACGGCCCTTGCCCTTCGACCTTAGACTTTGGGTTGCTATGGGAAGCGTGTATATGGGATCACATGATGGGTGTGTAGATGTAAAAATCCTGGAACCTTATCAAGCGGAAACACGGACTTTACGCCAAAAAATGAGGAAAATCCCCATCAACTGGCTCAAGGTGGGCTTATAGGGGTCATACGGGATCGGAAATGTCAACGAAAAGCTCTCGTCGAAGTCGGTCTGGGGATGGTAGGTTAGGTCACGTGACTATTCGGTGTGGATATGAAACTTGGATTGTAAGAGATGCTTTTTATCGAGCGACTACTTTGGAAGATCTTTTTAGTCGTGTGATGGAGGATTGCATCTTGGGTTATTTGAGAGAAATCGGGCTGTTACATAAGCTTTAATGTGTGTATGTTTTAATTAAAATTGTGTTGATCGTCGCTATATAGCTGAAATATTGCTGAACGCGACATTAAACCTTAATTTTCTCTCTCTCTCTCTGGATTATCAGGGGGAACATGCCGAAAAACGGACGGGACATGCCGTCAAATGAGTCGAGATGGCTGATAAGGGTCTTAAGGGGTCATGGAACATCTCATCTTAACATGATGAAACCATCGAAAAGGCTGACGTGAGATTTCCCACCAATTTTTACCGTGATTTCTGTGTTTCTGCTTTTTAAGGTTCCAGGAAAAATCCTAATTTTTACATCTATCCCACCCATCTCGGGACTCCAAGTCCCTCGATATCGACCCAAAATCTAAAGAGTCAAAGATGAAGAGCAATGACGTCCCATTTGACGCCCCAATTGACCACATTTCGGCCCACACTCACAGAAATGCGACAAGATTTAGCTTTATACTGACCTTCTGATCTGGAGGTAATATTTACCAGTAATATGGATAAGAAGTGACCACACGGGTAGTAGTACGACAGCGTTTTCCCCGGATGTGGGTGGTGTCATAAGTCCATGACCGTATATTTCAGCAATTTGATGACAACTCCATTGTCACAGAATCGGCCCATTGGGGGTGTGGTATGTCAGAGATGGCTCTATCCCACCTCCTACCGACAGCCACACTCCCAAACTGACGAAGATCGTACAAAGGGTGGGCCATATCGTTGGGGTGAGTGGACCGCGCCCTTTCCAGTCCCCTGCCCAACGACCGGCACACCCGAATGGGGGTGATAATGGAGCCACAATGACTTGAAACAAATGAAAAACTTATAGACAACGTTCAACATCCTGGAACTTAAACCGTCGCAATACTTCCTGTGGATCACTACTATTGGCCCCCAACAGCAGTTAAGGTGACTTCTTTTGACAAAACACTTTCCATAATTTCTTGTTGACCGCTGTTTTGCAGTCTCGCCACTTCAGCTGCCCTTTGGACACTGCCTTCCCCGCTAAATCTCTGGGAAGATACAGTGCCAGTACAAGTGTAACTGCAAAGTTGCAAATGTTGTCATCTGCCTTTTCTGCCACACTGGCAAGAACATCCGGCTTGATGATTCATTGGGAATCTGCAAAATGGCAGGCAGCTTTGTGGCTGCCAACATCTACGAGTAACTTATTCTTTCCTAGTCTCACAACAGTGGGTGTGTCGAATTGATCCATATATTTTTCTTTTTCTACATCTATGATTGGATCATTGGATGACAACTTAGAGGCATTTCCTCCATCGTCCAATGCCACGTCTGTAATACGTTTGACAAAATGAGGGGGGGGGCTCAGTGACGTACCCTGCGCGGAGGCGCCAATGAGCATGCCGGCCTCATCATTGCCCAAGGACACCCCCGTGAGGTCACCCACAATGTCATTTAACCATGAAATCATCGGGTCATCCAGTAATATAGAGGTTTCAAAGGAACATGGAGGTATCCCTTACCTCATCAGCAAATGATCCCTGAGAAGTGGATGGCGCTGCCACCTCCGATTCTGTAGAAACTGCCACGGTCACGCGTCTTATGATGATCCGCAGCAGTTTCAACATAATTTGGAGGGGCAGCGTCCTCATTGGCAACCATCACTACTGGTTGAAACGACTGAAAAGTGTTCGAAATGGTATCTGAAAGATTCTTTATCTCGGAGGCAACGTGTGACAGTCCAACCTCCATTTCACATCTTCCATTAATGCTGTTAGGAAGACACAATGCTCACAGCAGTTCGAGGTTACATTAGTTGCTGCGTCAACCTCCACCGTGCCCTGCCCCAAAATCTTAACAACCTGCAACCAAAAAATGAAAGTCTCTAGTTTTTTCTATGCATCTATTTATTCTCGATTAAATACTTATGCCATTAGTTATGCAGATACTGACACATAAAATACTTCAGTACATGAGGTGAAATCAATCTACATATTGATGTATCTTTGGGGGCAAATTGATAGGCCTTGATCTCAACAGATTAATATAATGAACAATATATATATGTTTCTTCTAATCGAGTCATTAGCTTCAATATGCGCCCGCACAAGACTTTCATTTTGATTGATTCCCTGGTTTTGGGGTCCCAATAACTTTGACCGTGACCTATATAGTTGCACATAATCTCAGTAAACTCAGATATAATATTACGGAATATAATATCTAAATTCGGTGCTATATAAATGCCGTGCGAATCTGAAACTACATTTGTTTGCCAGTCAGGTGCCTAGTAGCTTGGTGAAACAATTTAGAAATCACACCCACAGTAGTTACCCACAGTAGTTACAAACGGTAGCGGGTGGTCTAATATATAAACATTATCCTAAAACAGTATCCTAATATGGCATAATTTCCAGGCATGGTAAACCGTAAACATCAAAGAGTTTACTCACGCCGAAAAGTCTGACTTTGTTAGGGGATAGAACATATCAAAAGATTGTGCTATGCGAAGATTTTAATGTCTATGAACTAAACGTCAATCATTATCAGAGAGAAAAGGTCGAACTCATGATGGGATCTCGTAGAATATCGGCGAACATTCCTCACGATGTTTTCTTAGCGTTTCGTCTAGATGGTATTCCTCTGATTAACCATCTTGGTTTACCTAGATTGGACACATCATTTCTCTTTAATGTATCTACGGTCACAAAAAAGATCTTATTTTGGAGTCAAAGTTACCTTGACCTTGACCGAACTTTTGGTGCGAGACAGTCTATCCCTAATGTATGTACTGACACAGAACAATTGCGATTGTTAACGATTTTAGGATGTTTGGTGTCACAGTGACATTTGAACTTTGACCTCAATTTTGGTACCCAGTGCATCTTTTCCCCATGTAAATCCACTCTAAGTCAACTCTAAGTCAAGAGCACTTATTAATGGGTTTCCTGTTTTTAGGTCACAGTGACCTTTGACTTCTGACCCTGCGCTCCAGTTTGGTGCGCGATACATCGTCTGCCCTCCAGGCTATCCACTCACAAGAATTGAAAATGTAGCTATAAAACCGTCTCCGATACAGACGGGACAGGAACGTCCAATGGGGCGGAAATCGCCATCACATAATACGTCCGCTTTTGGGTGGATGTAATAAAAAACGAGGAGAAATATAATATCCAATTAATGATAAAATCCAGTAATAGTTTTCCACTTGTCCTTATTTCCAATTTTATACATGTAAGTTTCTCTTTCGTTAATGGTAAATAGGAAAAAAAGGAATGCTAGCAGCAATGCATGAATATGAACTCAACATGTATATTAAGAGTCAGGTCGTATGTTTTGGTATCCGTGTTCCTCATCCCTATAGCTGACTTTTACTGATTACCGATTTACTTGAACATATCTAACAAGTGCCCTTTATCAGAAAGTCATCTGACAAATTGAAATTAGAAAGTGTACGCTAAGCCATTCATAGTTTTCTTATGACAAAGTTTAGTTTGTTTGACATTAAGTTCTGCAGATAAAGAACTTCTAGTTTTCTTTCAACGTTGGCGTTTATAATTTTTACATTGTAAACTGAGGTGTTCAATTATTGAACGCCTAAATTGTAACACTTGTTGAACGCGTATTTGCGTTCAAATTGTTAACTTGCATGTTCAATTTTGAACGATTAACGCAGGTATTCAAATACAGAACGCATTATTAACACAAGTGTTCATAATTTTAACACACACTTTTAAAGTTTGAACAATAGCATTCTGAACACTAACATAACTTAACACGCGTATTCAATCTTGAACACTCAGAACACTTCGGCGTCGGATTGATCTACATTGATATATGCTTTTTGGTACTCCCCCTGCCTGGTTGACTTTCAGACAATGCTAATGTGAAACACAGATATCATCACACGCCTAACACATAACACGGTAAAAAGCCCAACAAACACAGGTAACACTTACACTGGTAAATCATTGTATTCAGAGTGAAACATTGTGGAGCTGCAGAAAGGGGTCTCATTGTGCCGCAATAAATCAATTGCCAAAGTGTTGGAAAATGTAATGTAGTAAATTTTGAATAAACTGGACGTGTTTACAACCACTTTTAATGGATGCGAAAGTACAAATGAGTTTCCAGATATACGGGGAAAAAATCGTTATTTACATAGATTTGTGACTTGAAATCTTTGGTAAGTAGTATATAAAGGCTAAATTGGAGCCGATTTTGCCGCAGATTGCCGCCAGGGGGCGCCACCTGTCTCGTGACGTCACTTCCGGTGCCGGTCACGTGACCGGAACTGCCCTTTGACCCCAGGCTTCCGGTCAGGTGACCGGAAGTTGCAGCGCCTGGGGTCAAAGGTCAGTTCCGGTCACGTGACGGGAACCGGAAGTGACGTCACGAGACAGGCGGCGATCTGCGGCAAAATCGGCTCCAATTTAACCTTTTACAATAGCGGATATTAATAATGGTGCAACAAAAAAGGCACTGTTGGTGCCCCCTGGCGGTCCTCTGCGGCAAAATAAGGCCCAATCCGGCCCTTTACAATAGCGGATATTAATAATGGTGCAACTTTATTACTGGCACGGGTGACGCCCCTGTCGGGAGTAGGTCAATAAGGGTCCACATCCCCTTTTACAAAGCGGATTCTACTAATGGTGCACATGGGTTCACTTCCGGGGTCCCCTGACAGCCCAGAGTTATCTCCCCCTAGTTCCGGTTTTTGCCACCAGGGGCAACGAGTGCACCTGGCCATATATACCAGTCATCAAGGTCAATACCACCCAATTAGCTCTTTGTGGTTAAATACGGTATACAAAAGAACCCAAACTCACAATGTTGTATGAAAAAACACATTTTATAACAGGAGAACACAACATATATACAACGGTTATTTCCCCTTATTATACCAGTCCGGTGGAATATCCGCAGTGTCAGCTTCAGAGTTCATAGAACATATATACATCAGTTATTTCCCTTATTATAACAGTCAGTGGAATATCCGCAATGTCAGCTTTAGCGTTTATAAAACATATATACAACGGTTCTTCTTATTATATACATTACAAAGTCCAGTGGTAGTGTAAGTTCATATTTATCACTCTAAATGTCCAGATACGTTGTAGTCACACCATCGGAGAGCACTTTGCGCTTGGGGTAGAATGAAGGCGTCCCGCTCCTGGGTATACGAGCGCATCTGGTTCTCGATGATACGGAAACCTTTATTGGTCCCACCGGCACTGGTCTGGCTCTGGAGTACATCAAGGTATAGGGCTTTGGTGATGTTGGGGTCGCATCCCACGCTCGAAAAAAACCCCCGACGTTCGACCAACGTATTTGTCAGCCGCCAATCACAATTGTGCAAAATCGTTGTCATGCCAACGTACGACACGACCTTTGAAAACTGTCCTTTTTTTATAGAAAATTTCAGCCACGCTCGGGAAAACCCCCGACGTTCGACCAACGTATTTTTCAGCAGCCAATCACAGTTGCGCAAAATCGGTTTCATGTCAATGCACGCGATGACCTTTAGCGACGTATACCAAACGTACCGACTGGGCTATGGCCCGAAGCCAGGTTCGGGGAAACCCCCTTTCGGAAATATATTTGTTCTCATATAAATGCCCTTTTTCAAACTGAAGCCCAGTTTTCAAACTTTCCATACAGCGAACCCCCTGTTGTTAATTAAAACAAATGTATAGTTTTGTTAAAAAAAAAATGTTTTGATCCCATAAGATAAGATAAGATAACTTTATTGACACTGAAACACAGTCACATGGCTGGTTATATGGTCATTTGGCACAAAAGGATGAAAATACAACTGTCAGTGTGAAACAATGTGTTCGATGGAACGGCGGGGAAGATTTTATTTTTATAGTTTGGCAGATCGTATTTCAGTAAAAAACACGGGGAACCCTCTCCACAGGCATTTTACACCAAATAGCTGAACCCATGGAGACCAATATACATAATCTATAGGTGTTGTAGCATGCATGTTATTGTGGCCAGCCTATGATAGAGTGCCACCCCAGTGTCGAGCGTTTATTGTCCAGTTTGCACAAGCAAAGAAAAATTACAACGTTCGTCAAACGTATGCTGAGCGACAGAGCATGAAGTCATCGGGGGACCTTCATGTGGTCTTCCGTGGTATGAATGAATTAGATATGAATGAATGAATTAGTTTGATATAATTTTGTTTGGTACAATCGCTTGCAAAAGGGTGAAAATCATCCGTACAGGTCTGTTTTGTATAAGAAAAATGGCTGCCCAAGGCCAATTTCCCCGGATAATAGTTCCATTCAAATGGCAGCCCCATCTGCACACTCTGACGCAAGGGAGACAACTCGGTCTAGGCCAATCATCTTGTAGGCAAAGGTGATGTCCCCTGAATCACACATTTCCATCTATTTTGCCTGTATTAGTTGTTTACATTCTGTGATGCGAATCGAGCCCAAAAACGCGCGGATGTGAAAGAGAGCACAAAAAGCTACATCCATTGGCTGGCGCTTTCACCGATTCGGGATTTGATTTGATTATCAGCGCGCGTGCTCTGGAAACCTAAAAATAGCGTACAACTTGGCCTGCGGCTTAGGATGTGTAATACATTATTACAGTTGGAATATTATTTTTATAATTCACCCCTCGTGTTAAAAAGGGTGATTTACTGTTATATGATATCGCGTATTATCGTTATCAGAATATATAAAAAATTATTCATCTCATCGGATGGTGTTAATTATTATTATTATGTAGGCAGCGGATGTGTGTAGGGATTACGTAGGGAGCTGGCGTTAAAATATTTGTGCAATGTAGAAGTCTCTCTTTCGGGAAAATATGGTTGGCCCTGAAAAGGGCCGTTGATATAGCCAAAAACCAGACGATTTTTAGGTTCTGTAAATTCTCCTCATTTCCACAGGGCGTCGGCATAGCGGGCATCTCACCAGCAAATATGGGGAGCACTGTGTCCTGCACACTGGGCAGCCACTGCAGATCAATTTCAGAAAGCAGTCCAAACACACGCAGAGATGTCCACATGGAAAAAATGCGTATATCGCCACCGCCCCTCTGCCCACACAGCATTGGCCCTGGGCTTGTAGCGTGTTGATTTTGCTGATGTAATAGCGTATTTGCTCATCGCGGCTCTCCAATTGACAACTCATGTTATGAATGGTGTTGTTTGCTGTAAGCAGCTCCATAGACAGTCTATGCCCGCTTTCCGTCAGCTTTTCTACGTCCTCTCGAACAGTGTCTATGTTGTCCATCTCTAGCGATACTAGAAGGCTCTCGTTGTCACACCGGGCAAAGATATCCATTAGTATCCTCTCAGCACGCTTGTCTTGAGCAGTTTTCGACCGTGTTTGGTACGCCATGTTGAAACTATTGTCAGTTGTGGTACCTGGGCACACCAAACGGGTTGCTTTTATCACTGCCAGAAGCGCGTGAGGGATTGAAATGTTCAGCCAATCAAATGCGTCAAAGCCAAGCCATGGTTTCCCGTTGTATTTTTGTGCCGATAACATTTGTGTTTTCGCTACACCCTTTAATTGATACTAGAACTGACATTCAGCGTAGTACAACGCTGAAAATGACACAGAAGACATTTCGCCTATACGTGAAGGTCTGGTAAAATTTATACACCTCAAGTCGCGGGAGAAGTGCCATTTGTTTCTTTTTTAACTGAAAATTTGCGAGCTTCCTCTTGTTTGCAGCGAAGAAAATTAATGCTATATCTTAAATCCCAAATCGTACAAGGCTGAAAATTACACAGAAGACACTTTCCCTATATGTGGAGGTCTGGTAAAAATTATACACCCTAAGGCGCAGGTCAAGTTGTATTTTTTTTATTGTAAAACCCAACTCGACGCACAGCCGAAACAAACACACACACTGCTTGAATTTCATTGGCTAACATCAGAATCCTCGCAAATGCTATAAAAAGGGTTAGCTGGATGAAGCGCCCATCATGCAATATAATGCAACATGGAAGATATACGTAATACCGACAACTGGCAGCGGATGTTAGAAGTAGTTGACAGTGCGAGAGCCTATCGAGCAATTTTTATGGCCATGTAGGACGATTTAATAGACAACTCAGGTAGAGAAGATGTTATTCAAGCCTTCACTCTGGACGTTTTGGACCGAATACCATTGGGTGCCCTTCATGAAGCCATTTGGACTTGCTATTGTCAGTTTCTACGCGATCAGAGACAAGCTCGTGACGTTCAAGATAACCAGCACCGTTTTGCGGGTCTAATTATGGGCGCTATTGTCGGTGTTCACCTGCTTCGGCGATATATGTGAAAAAACCCCGGTTCTTTTTTAAGAGCCCAAACACCTCGAAAGAGAACTTCTAACACTAAGCACAAAAATGTATGTTTTTTAATTTGAACACCAGCTCCCTACATAATCCCTACACACATCCGCTGCCTACATAACAATAATAATAATTAACACCATCCGATGAGATGAATTTTTTTTATATATTCTGATAACGATAATACGCGATAAGGGTGAATTATAAAAATAATATTCCAATTGTAATAATGTATTACACATCCTAAGCCGCAGGCCAAGTTGTATGCTATTTTTAGGTTTCCAGAGCATGCGCGCCATGAATTTTCCAGTCGTTAACTTCAACTCTCTGCGCCGCCATGTTGGTGACGTCACTGTATATGGTTAACATGGCGCGTTTAAAGTGGAATTCGACTGGAAAATTCAGACGGCGATATATTCGTTACTATTTCACAATAGTGCTCAAGATTTTAAAACAGTGCGCAGGAGGGGATAGAGATTAGATGTACGGCAGTTTCAGAGGTGGGTGATTCGTAATAAAATTATCTAAAACCCTCGCGCTGGAGGTGACTGGGGCTGACCTATAGCCCTCATACTCTTGAGGGCTATATATTATTTAGCTATGCACTATCCGTTTGTAGTACATACACCGCGTACAATTGCTATAATATGGTTTACCGAATATATATTGGCGATCTGTTATAGTACTCGGGTATACCAGGTATGCATATATACCCTATTGTAATATTATTACCATAATGGGGTATATTCTTGAAAATGGTGATAGTCCATCTTCAATTTATCGGCGACGAGGACCTGTCAATTTATTGGCCAAAATGGCAGCAAAATTTATAAGCGTTGTCGGTCTCACGGGATATATATGAGGGTAGCAACACCTACTTCACATCCGTTTTAAAGGAAAAACGGCCCAAACCAGGGCTGTATTAACATACCGGTAATGCATGTTCTTATCAAGTACACATGCAGCTGTGAGGCCCAACGCCGGCCAAGCGCTTCAATCTTCAACATATTTACCAGTCTCAAAACTACACCCACAATGATTTGTACAGAGGGCAAGCTTCCAGGACGCAACGTGCGCCAGCAGAATCTCACCATATAAAGGCAATTAAACGCAACATAAAAAGGATGGTGAAAGAAGATGCCGACGCACTGACAAAAAGACTCCACAGGCATATTTACAGATAGCTAAATAATATAGCCCTCGAGAGTATGAGGGCTATATGTCGGCCCCAGTCACCTCCAGTAAGGGTTTTAGATAATTTTATTACGAATCACCCACCTCTGAACCTGCCGTACATCTAAACTCTATCCCCTCCTGCGCACTATTTCAAAATCTTGCACACTATTGTGAAATAGTAACGAATATATCGCCGTCTGAATTTTCCAGTCGGACTCTTCTAGCTCTCTGCACGCCATGTTGATGACGTCACTCTATACGGTTAACATGGCGCGTTTAAAGTGGAAGTCGTCTGGGAAATTCAGACGGCGATATATTCGTTACTATTTCACAATAGTGTGCAAGATTTTGAAATAGTGCGCAGGAGGGGATAGAGATTAGATGTACGGCAGGTTCGGAGGTGGGTGATTCGTAATAAAATTATCTAAAACTCTCGCTGGAGGTGACTGGGGCCGACCACCTATAGCCCTCATACTCTTGAGGGCTATATATTATTTAGCTAATTTACAGACTGTCTATTTCTAAAATATCACAACGACCAAAAGTGGTCCTGTAATGATTTGTATCCCAGACACGTTTTATATTGTAGCTGTTCATGTGGAAATATTGAAAGGTATGATCACATGACCTCTAGCTCCGGCTGAAGCGGTATATTTAAGAGTGAAGATAAAAAAGTCGAATTATAGGACTGGCAGATAGGTGCTGTCTGGAATTTACAACCAGGCATGTTCAAGTGCGTTAGTATATATATGAAAATAATCGCACTAATCGATTTCTGTGGGAGCGGGGTTACCATGAAACTATTTGAATCTATTGCTATTTTCGATTTATCAAAACAAAAGATCAAGGGAAAATACGGCGGGCTAGCTAACTCTACGTAATTAAAAACGCCGTAACTTGCGGTCAAAGTGATTACAACTGTAGCGGCAATCCAGAATTGGCATGAGAATATACAGATGGCGCTCCTGGAACTTCTCGAGATGCATAGATGGCGCCATTCAATCCGGGTTTGTAAAGCAAAAGCAGTCGGCCATTTATGCAAGCTTCGCGCCTTTTTTGCAGCGTGTGTCATGTATTACTAGTATTATGTTCAATTGTATTTTTCTTTTTCTGTTTTTGGAAATGATACGTAAATACGTAAACTGACGAGTTAAGATTTCACAGTAACTGGCTACGTATCATCATTTTATAACCATTGACATCGATCATACAGTTGTGATAATGTCACTAGGGAGGTGAATGAAAAATTGTAATATCCTCGGAGACATTTGTCTCATTAGAAAGCCCTCATTGAGCATAACACAATGCAATTTGATTTGTTCATATATCTTTATTAGAACCAGATATGAGCCTTTTATATCTACCCATAAACGCTGAATATTCGGACAAGCTCATGGCCATTGGCATATAGTAGGCATTTTACACCAAAAATAATTTTCATCACACACATATAATGTATACCTCATTTGAAAGCCAGGACCTGTAGAAGAAGAAAAAACTTTACAGAATGAAAATCCGTCCAGTATTCGCTGATGTCAAACATTTTGAAGTTCCGGAAATAACGATTTTTGGGGGACATCATCCGACATGTCATTAACATGGAGCCTATGGGAAATGCTCAAATCCCATGGCACAAAGGAATTTCAACTTTGAAATGATGGATATCGTTAAATATTCGCTCAATTTTCATAATTTTTGGAACACATGTACCTTAAGTGTCACGTTTTTAAAATATTCCTTCAAGTATCCTGATTGGTTAATAGTAAGCTCCTAATTTGCATATCATTTGCATATATGTATCAAATTTGCACCCAAAACTATGTTTTCGTCCATTTTTAATTGATAAAATCAACCTGTATTCAATTTTTTTCTCATGGATTTATTAATTTACTTGTAATTATGTAAGATAAGACAGACAATATACAATTAAGGTTTAACTGTCAAAAAATTAACATAAATTATGCATAAATTTGCATAAATTATTGAAGTCAAACAGTTGTATTGTAAGTGTTATACTTCTGCTTTTGGTGTTCATATCGCAAGACATCGATTGTAATGCCAATACGGTCATGATTTTTTTGCTGTGGAATATCCGTTATAGTAGATTTAAAATTTATTTTGATTGGTTGATATTTATGAGCTAATTTGCATATCATTTGCATATTCTTCAAAATGAAATATCTTCAAGGAGAGTGTTACTTTGCTAGTAAGTTCATATTTTCTTACGGTGATTTTGTATCAGTACTTATCGCATAAGGGTACATATATGTTTCGTCTTTTCAAGACTCATCAGTACAAGTTGTACCCACGTTGCAATTTGTTTTTAACAAAGTGAGTCACTTGCAGACATACCACCCCAGTATGCCGTGGCTAGCACTGGGAAAGACCTTAAAGAAAATGAAAATGGTAGACAATAAACACAAAACACATTTGTAAGATATTGTTTACCATAGAATACCCAATGCTAGCCACAAGTGTTACCACAACTGGCAACTTCAAGCAATCCTGCTTGAAACCTAGTAGCTACTGTAACAATCATAATTGTATGAAGAAATAACCATGACAAAACTAACCATTTACAACATACCAATTCACATCTAAATAATGATATTACAGCGACATTGAGCATTTTGCTAGTTTAGACAAGACGACGCTGAACAATAAAAGACCCAAGGGAAGTGAAACCAGGGGGTGGGCAGAACCAGAAACAAATTCCTGAATGGGCTGTATTGGCAGCTGAAAGGGAAGCAATACTCTGTGGCGATGTGGATAACACTAAATCAATTACCCGTTCAGGGAAGAACAGAGATGCTATGAATACAAGTCAAGTTGATGTATAACCAATTATGGTGTCAATGTTGGGCACAACTCACACCAACAAGCAGAATGAAAAGATAAATCATGTTATTTCGTAAGATTTTATTTCCTCAATGTTATTACATTCATGTATGATGGAGATCGATGAATTTAATTAATTCTGTCAATGTTGGGCACAACTCACACCAACAGGAGAGGAGTCAATTACGATATGTTGGCGGTTGCAACGTCCACAATTGGCCCCCATCGCCACCCAAGGTAGTATGCTCCACACCAACAACCGTTCTGTCCAAGTAACAATATGATTCATATTATTTGATACTGTTTTATTTTTCAAGTGTATTACATTCATGGAGATAAAACCAATTATGGCGTCAATGTTGGGCACAACTCACACCTACAAGCAGAATAAAAAGATAAATCATGCTATTTGATAAGGTTTTATTTTCTCAATGTTATTACATTCATGTATGATGGAGATTGACGAATCTAGTTAATTACGTCGATGTTGGGCACAACTCGCACCAACAGGAGAGGAGTCAATTACGATATGTTGGCGGTTGCGACGTCCACAATTGGTCCCCCATCGCCACCCAAGGTAGTATGCTCCACACCAACAACCGTTCTGTCCAAGTAACAATATGATTCATATTATTTGATACTGTTTTATTTTTCAAGTGTATTACATTCATGGAGATAAAACCAATTATGGCGTCAATGTTGGGCACAACTCACACCTACAAGCAGAATAAAAAGATAAATCATGCTATTTGATAAGGTTTTATTTTCTCAATGTTATTACATTCATGTATGATGGAGATTGACGAATCTAGTTAATTACGTCGATGTTGGGCACAACTCGCACCAACAGGAGAGGAGTCAATTACGATATGTTGGCGGTTGCGACGTCCACAATTGGTCCCCCATCGCCACCCAAGGTAGTATGCTCCACACCAACAACCGTTCTGTCCAAGTAACAAGATGATTCATATTATTTGATACTGTTTTATTTTTCAAGTGTATTACATTCATGGAGATAAAACCAATTATGGCGTCAATGTTGGGCACAACTCACACCTACAAGCAGAATAAAAAGATAAATCATGCTATTTGATAAGGTTTTATTTTCTCAATGTTATTACATTCATGTATGATGGAGATTGACGAATCTAGTTAATTACGTCGATGTTGGGCACAACTCGCACCAACAGGAGAGGAGTCAATTACGATATGTTGGCGGTTGCGACGTCCACAATTGGTCCCCCATCGCCACCCAAGGTAGTATGCTCCACACCAACAACCGTTCTGTCCAAGTAACAAGATAGTCCACATTAATTTGATACTGTTTTATTTCTCAAGTTTATTACATTCCTGGAGATAAAACTAATTATGGCGTCAATGTTGGGCACAACTCACACCAACAAGAAATATAAAAAGATAAATCATGTTATTTTATAAGGTTTTATTTTCTCAATATTATTACATTCATGTATTGATGGAGATCGATGAATCTAATTAATTCTGTCAATGTTGGGCACAACTCACACCAACAGGAGAGGAGTGAATTACGATATGCTCCACACCAACAACCGTTCTGTCCAAGTAACAAGTTAGTCCATATTAATTTGATATGATTTTATTTTCTCAATGTTATTACATTCATGTTTAATGGTGATGAAGCCAATTGATTTTGTCAGTGTTGGGCAAAACTCGCACCAACGAGGAGTAAAAAGATAAATCATGTTATTTTATGCGTTTTATTCCCTCAATGTTATTACATTAATGTTTAATGTTACTGAAGCCAATCAGAGATGCAAATTTGCAATGCTGGGCACAACTCACACCAACAAAACAGCGAATGTCAAAATGATACGAGGGTTACCAGTTCAAAAATGTATTGTATAATTTACACAATTAGAAGATCACCTCTTTTCAAATCCTGCAGTAAGGGAAATTTCTTCATCCTTCTTCATCAAGATCATACTTAATCCAGTATTCTGTTTTGATCGGACTGGACTCTACCTGTTTAGCCACCGATAGAACAACGGCATCAAACCAGTGTGCCTTGTCTTCTCCTTCTTCAGCACAGTTGAACAAGATGCGATTTCCCACCAGGTCTTCTGGATTCTTAATCAGGTCAGGTAGTCTTTCTTTCTGGCACTGCACTATACGAGCATGTCGGAATTTTTGAATGCGCTCCTTGGCCTTGGTTTTCTGTTCCAGGAATCGGTCATGTCGAATCTCTGAACTCCTGAGTAGTGCTGGTTGATTTAAAGTTGGCACATCTGTGACAGAAGCAAAATTAATGACGTCTTTGAAATTGCTAATCACCTTTCCCTCACGTCTCAGATTTGATAAATGCAAGTCTGTCTGCTCAGCCGTTGTCCAAACACCTCCGAACTCTGACACCGCGTTAGTCAGCAAAACTGTTCTCTCCATGCTCTTCTTCTCTGCATCTGCCTTGGCCTTCTGTTTTTCCAACATCAGTTTCTGTTTCTGGTCCCGAATAGATTCCTTGCGCGCTTGAAAAATCTTGCGAGCTCGTGGCACACTGTCTCTTGCTACCTTCATCAGTCTTGCCCTTTCTGCTGGTCGTTTTCCACCCGACCATCTTGCTGTTTTATTGTTCATCCACAAGGTAAGTGTTTCGATGAGCGAGATGGATGCTGCCGGTTTGTTCCTCATCAGCATGTCCAAGATTGCGAAGTCACGCTCCGAGGCACTGTTTGTTGTTGATACATTAGATGTCTGTTTCATTTGGCTGTCCGTTACATCTGCATACTTGCCCCCAGGTAGTTGATCTTTTGCTTGTCGTTCCAGAATGAGAAGAAGAGCATGCATCAGCAGCTCTAGAGCTTGTTGTGTCAGCAAGTCTAATTCCTCGTCATTCGTGTCGGCGAAGAGAGCATCATAGAGGCAGTCCTGGTGTATGTTAAGTGTATTGCCTTCATCGGCGGTGAACATTCTTTCTCCCGTCATCAAATCAGATGCGTCACTGCTCCAGGACTCGAGCTGTGCTTGCATGATGGCCAGGTACTGGTTGGTTTCCAGGATGTTTGTTTTGCTCTCCAGAATGGGCCTGTGATGACCTTGTCAACAATTCCGAGAGCCCGCATTCCTGCGATGTTCACTTTATTCGACAAATCCTCTTGAACAGCGCGTAAAAGTCCATTAGGATTTGGCCAGGATGCAATGAAGGCTTTCATGTCATTCACATGATAATATACAGCCGCGGCATCGTAAAAAAGGACGTTAAACCTGTTGCCGCGGTAAGAAATAAGCTCCAATTCCTTATTCTGTGTATCCAAGAATGCCCGAAAATGTGAAGCCACTCCAGACTCCTCTGATCCATGTGGATGAAAAGCTTTCACAGCTGTTCGCACAAAGCGCGCAAACCCAGATTCAGTGCTGCTGGAGAATGATTGGCTACTTGGTCGTTCCAGTGTGATGCTGTCAAAAGCGGAGAAAGATTTGTCACATTCGGAGGCAAAGTTCACCAGCAGATGCAGCTTGCAGAAATAATTTCCCATATCCGATATCTGTGATTGGATTCCTGGTTCTAATTGGTCCCATGTGTCGATGACTTTCGGCAGAAACTTCTCACGTCGTCCTTGCAGCTTTCTGTTGAAACACAAGTTAGTTGACCCGAGATCGGTCATTGTGTTCTTAATGGAAACCACCAATCTCTCCACATGGTCCTCGGCATCGATGCCGCCACTAATGACCTCACTAAGCTCATCCATACAGTCTGTGAATGTCTGCATAATTGATTCCGCATCTGTTTTCCCCATTTCACGTAGACCCACAGAAAGAGTTTCATTGGCACCTAGTGTTATCTGAAAATTCTGGAATTGTCTGTGTCGCTTAGTAGTGCCATCCGTATGCAAAGTACTTCCCACAATATTACTGGTGCCTGGATCTGATGACTGAAGCATGGCTTCTCCAACTTGAACATATCCGAGATGTCTGGCTTCCACCATCAGTCTTGACTTGAGTGAATTAGAGGGAAGAGCCTTCTCATCTACATGAATGGACGCTAACTTGGCTAAAACAATTCTGATAACAGAATTTATTTTACTCATGCTCACATTCAGAGATAGAAGTTCCATCACAACCTGTCTGATGTCATCTGTGTATCTGCCATCTTGGAATGTCCGTATTTCATCTTTTTGTAACAATAAATTCACTTCTTGTAAAGTCTTGTTCTCGTTTTCTAGAAATTGTACTCGTATTTTCAGCTCATCAATCTCCTGAATGTTCATTTCTATTTCAGACACTTGGTTTTCATTTCGTTCTCCAACTTTCCCTTTCAGCTTGTCAACTTTTTTCTGCAGTGCTCGCTTTTTCTTCCTGCTTTCCTCAAGTTTCACTCCAATATTCTGGTATCTTTCATGTTCGACCTGTAGTTTCTGTACTGTGTCCTCGAGTTCTCGTCTTGTGATGTCCTCGTTCATCCTTCTTCGTTTCATTTCCGCCAATTCTTCTAACCCCTGGCTGATTGCCGAGTCTCTCCGCTTCAGTTTTTTGTTCATGTTTCTTTTCGTCGCAGTCAACTGGTCCTGAATATCATCCAACTGTGCACATTTGCTTTGAAAATCTTCCTGCAGTTTGTCGTATTCAGATTTCAGATCTACATGCTCTACAGTTCTGTTCTTCTTGAGTTCCTTTTCATAGTCTTGGTTGACAGCCTCTATACCACACATGGCATTATCATATATCCCTCGGAGAATGTCAAATTCTTCACGTTCCATTTGAATTTCCTCTTCCTCTTTCGCACGTTTCTCCTGCAGTCGTGTTTTCATTGTTGTTTCGGAAACACCTTGATTACCACTCTCATTTGAACTGCTTTGCTCTTCATTTTCTGTGTTTTCTGTAGATGTACGTCCAGGAAAGACAAATTCCTTATCTAAATACTCCTCCCTTTCAGATTTTCGGCTTCTAATTTCGGCGACTTTCTTGTAAACGCGAGTAAACTTCGTGTACAAAGTTGTACACTCGACAGAATCGGAAGTACATTTAATACTAGTAACGGAGGGATTGGTGTTCACAGTACTGCATTGTACTTTGAAAGAAATGTACAGACGGTTTCTGTAGAGCTGCAATTTGCAGCCAAACACTCCATATAATGTTCATACACATTCCTGTTTGACAAATGGGACATTGCTCCCGAACAGGAGGCCATAATTGTGGTTAAATCAACGTACGGCATGTGGAAGAAATTTTGTTTAAAAGGAAGAGCACAATATTTTAATCACGGTTATAAATATTTTGATTCTGTATGTAAATGTAATCAACCAAGATCTATGAAATTTTAATATTTAAATGTCGAACGTTCAAAACTTAATTCGGGATAAGCGCAACCACTTGTTCCAGTATTTATTATTATGTTAACAATTAATTTAATGGATAATATTTGGCCAAATAGCCCAGGGTACTAAATCTATATTATTATTACGCAAGGTTATAAAGGATCGCGAAAACGATTCAAGGTTCTAAGGTTTAAATTACAAACGAGCTTTCCCGTCAATGAATATCGATCTTGCCTGTCACGGCTGTATTTCACGAGGCTAGAACTAAGTTATCTGGTCGTATAGTGACCCACACAACTGTTCAAGATAACAACAACAACGGGCAGACAACAACGACGCGAATATTCGAACGTTCAAGAGAGCCTTTTTCTGGATCGAAATTTTATTTTAAAAAATATAGTTCAGTCGATAGAATATTGTTACAGCACAGATGTTGTTATTGTCTGTGTTATTTCAGCCTAATATTGGCGATTTGATCACAATGACAAGGAGAGAATATGATAGCGTGCGTGTACTTGAAAAGGGTCAGCTTTCCAAGAGAACGCACTTCTGATTGCGTAACGAAATATTTAAATTAGAAGACACGTCATCAGCTTGGTGGAGTGACCCCAAACACGCATCACATGCACATGTACGCTTGACCACGTGGTGTTCAGATACGCGCCACAACAATTTAGTTGAAACACAACTTGCACGTTTTGTCGGTGGCGGGCGAGGGTACGGTTTTTGGAGATTCAACACACCGTCGCTCGTGGGGATAATCAGGTAAAGTGAAGTCATCATTTCTACTCAAAAATGACTGAGCTTTTTAACTCTGAGTGACGGAAATTTCCAGAAGGGGGTTTTATGGATCAAAATCGTGCAAAGTGGCCTGGCAAATGGGTTTTTTTCTCGAGTTTTGTCTTCAAAATCCGTTTATTTCGTTAATACTCTACCCACAAATTTCCGTCACACGACTTTCATAAATTTGGGATATGTTGATTACAAGTTCAGTCAAAAAAAGGTCTTTCATACGTAACAGCGCCGGTGCCTAGCGATATTTTCACCCTAAAAATCACCCAAAAACTTGAAAAAGCGTGTGCCATCGCGAGAGGCTATGATTTTGACACCACCGCTGGGTGTTCAATCTTTCATTTCTAGTCAACGACGGGTCATTTTTGTACCAAATTTCAGATCTGAAAAGCCTGATAAATAAACTTTTTAATGATATGAGCTGTCTATAGCTTTTTTGTATTATGGAGCTAAATTTTATAAAAGTTCTGGACTGGTGTACCGTTTTTGCTTTAAAATATTGTTGTCCCCGCTATAGGTCACGTGGGGTAAACAGTCTACATATAGGCCTATATAGCCCATGGCACCAAAATAGCACCAACAATTGATCAGCACCTTCTTCAAGGAACACCTAGAATTGAACTTTGCAATCACTCATACTAAGTGATTCCTGAAAAAAATTTATGGCACAAAATCCACAAATTATGCTTGTTTAGTTGAATGGGCGAAATAATTTACATACTAATTTGCATATTAATTAGCATAATGTATTACAAATGTTTACAATATAATTTTCGTGTAAGTAATCAAGTCATTTCGTAATACAGGTACCGGCTACTAGTACATAGAAAATACAGAGGCTGGATATATCTGTATCTTAATTATACTTATTGGATTCAATATATTGACTTAATTTCTCTTTAATTATATATGTTAATTTATGCTAATTAACCTCCATCTACAGACTATCGTACCAGAATATCATAGTGTAAACAGTCGATTAGCTCAACATTCGCAAAACACAACCCAAATTGAAATTCAAAATTACTCGAGCACCCACTCCGATTCATGATACACATTTTGTAAGATAGAATTATTAAGCTATAATTGCTAATTAATTGCCTAAGTTTGGATACTAATTAACATGACACATGTTACAGCATACTTGCAAGTAAACGAGTTATTATGCGAACGAATGCTAATTAAGCTGAATATCTTTGCAAAGTATTAAAATGGATGTATGTGTTGCAACCATTGGAGACCAACCATGCCAACATTTTCTAATACATACCAATTATGTATATATATTTCATTATTCCAATTTAAAAGTTGTGATGCTGGGCACAATCTAAATTTATCAGTCATAAAGATCATAAACATGTGCAACAGATGACAACCATACATTGTCATATCGTACGAGTAGTAACCACATATAATACACGTTGCCCAAATGTTAACAAACAAGATATTAACATGCAAAGTCATGTTAGTGCTCATGTTAGCGGGCTCTCAATTATAATGAGGAATTTACCCTTCAACCTACTCTAATATACCCTTACCCCATGCCAGCGGACGCTGCTTGGAGCAGTGCAGCTGAATCTCAACTGCTCCTCAGCTGCTTCTCCACTGATAAAAGCAGTGGTGTTTCAGCCCCAACTGATTCTCAACTGCTCCTTCCACACATATCAACTTCTCCAGAAGAGTATTAGGCTGTTCGAGCAGCGGATCGACTGCTTTATGGCTGATTTTACTTTGGTTGTCACACAAACTTAACTAACTTCCGCTGCTCATCTGCTTTAACTCTGGCTCAGATAAATCACAAGAGACTTCCACTGTTTTTCAGCTGATTTAACTTTGCCACAATCAACAGTCTGAAGGTAGATGTATTTATTCCTAGTATGAGAATGGGGTCATTGCAGGGCTCAAGAGATGAGACTTGTCGACTGAAAAAAAAGTAGGTTTTTGAAGGATTGTCCATGGAACCGCACTTTTCAGTATTGTAGTTTTCATCAGAAAATTCTAAAAACGTAAAAAAAACCCCTCTGAAATGTCTTGTACCTGTAGATCACATGCTGATTTCCATGGTAGACATGCACAAATTAGCTGTGCCCAAACTAACCCCTCCTGTGCACTATTTTAAAATCTTGTGCACTATTGTGAAATAGTAACATATATAGCCGTCTGAATTTTCCAGTCGACAACTTCCACTCTCTACGCGCCATGTTGGTGACGTCACGGTATATGTGTGCTGGGCCGTTTGCAATTGAACATGGCGCGTATAAAGTGGAAGTTGTCGACTGGAAAATTCAGATGGCGATATATGCGTTACTATTTCACAATAGTGCGCAAGATTTTAAAATAGTGCGTAGGAGGGGATAGAGATTATATGTACGGCAGTTTCAGAGGTAGGTGATTCGTAATAAAATTAGCTAAACCCCTCGCTGGAGGTGACTGGGGCTGACCTATAGCCCTCATCTCATACTCGTGAGGGCTATATATTATTTAGCAGAAGTTTTCAACAGTTGAGCCGGCGGTGGTCTGCCATTTGCTGGTTCTAGCCTCCTATTTAGCATGACTGCCCGGTTATTGGACACTTTTTATGAATAAGAGTCTGCAGGTCGGCCATGCAGCCACGTATGGCCGAGAAAGTAACACTGGATAAAGGACTACTAATCGTCATAAAAAAATATCGAAGAAAAACTACGGGGAGAGACTGGGAATAGTTGAAACGCAGGGACCATCCACGGTATGAAAATGCAAGTTTGCGCCCAGTTATTGGACACTTTTTCAGTGATGGATTTTTTTGAAATTAATCCACTTACTGTAAAATTGTTTGTCCCACAGTCTTCGGTAAACCTCCAAGAATATTTAAACATGAATCAGCACTGTAGCCCACAAATGAGTTTTGGAATGAGCGTCGAAGATTCAACCTGTCCCAAATTTTGCAGTTTTTGAAAGTGTCCGTTATCCTTGGCTGTCAATCAGTGCTATTGCCAGTGTGAGCCACTTGTCATGCTATCGTAAACTGGCTGCTCCCCGCAATTGTCCTATCTTTAGACGGAGTGGCGGGGAGAAATACACATTGTCTGCCAAACGCCGGTCGCATTGCACAATGAGATTCAAAATGAAGATTCTCTATATTTTTTGTGAGGACATTTTCAGTAAAATTTCGTTGAATTTAATCAAACCTGCGATCAGGAATGAAACTGAGAAACTGGAGGTAATTTTCTGACGCATTTTTTCACCCAAATTTGTGACACTATTGTAACAGTTTTAAAAGCGTACGGTGTACTCTCAGTCAAATATTTCAAGTCACTTTAACCACTAAGTTTCAATGCTGCCACCACCTATTTTTCATCAAAAAATAGGAAAATATTTAAGTTTAGCGTTTGCCTATTTTCTTCCTTTAACCCCGGAGACGCCGCTACCAACTGGATTCGGATTCTCGCTCTTCCCTCTTGTATCTATCACTTTGCTACTACTCCCTCGTTGTATCATAGAATTGTTACTATCTCACTACTGTTATCTTTATATTTAATAGAGTTAGTTCATTATTTGTATTATATGACCGATCTATGATTTCTGTAAATCAGGACTATAGTATATCTGTGAATTCTTGATAATCTTCTGCCTGATGACGCTTGTAATCTTCCCATGGAATACTTGTACCTCTATCGATGTTGACGTTCCTGGTACTGGATGTCTTAAGCGATTTGTATGGTTGACATCAGTGATATCTTAATCTTAGGATGACATTAGTGATTCCCCATTTTCTATGGATGACGTTTGTAATTGTTCTAAGATTACTTATGTACCTTCTAATGGATCACAGTTTGTAACCAGTTATTTCGGATAGTGTAATCTTCTTGGCATCGCAGTTTCCAATATTTGAACAGTTCCACAAGAACAAACTTCAAGTCAGATATATTCAGTTGAATAATATTCATAACACAGTTTATTTTTGAATCAGATGATCAAATATATATACAGTTAATTGAATCAGGTAAGTTTGTCGATGTAATCCTAGATGTAATCATCAGATATAGTTGCTCCAAGTTTCTGGTGACATGGTATTTCCCAATTATAGCGAAAATATGCTCAAGTGCCTCAAATAATGCTTGAAATAGGAAGTACACGGTTAATTTCACTGTTCCTAGCTCTCCTATATAAGCAAGTGACATGTAACCATGAGACATGTAACCATGATTACATGTAATCATTTACTGTTCAACATGTAGTCATTGAACATGTAATCATTTACCATGTAATCATTTACTGTTCCGCATGTAATCATTGAACATGTAATCATCTACTATGTAATCCTAAACTGTAATCTTCACACTTGACTGTAGGCTGTCCTTTTGGTCTGTATGCTAAAGGCTGGCTGGAAAAGATCCTTAACCTCCGAGTGTCTGAGATCGTCTGACATATTGGCGAATTTTCTGCCTTTTATAGTGCTGTGTTGCTAACCAGTTGCCAAGCCAATGACGTAAGATTCTACGGCAAAACGAGAATGCCGAATTTTGATTGATCAATAATTACAATTCTGCAAACGCGGTGACGTAATATGCTCGACAACTGATGCAGACGGCAGGCTGAATTGAAAGCGCACTTTACCAAAACGTATATGCAATTTCGAGGCAAAGATTATACAAAATTCCGATGAATCGTTGGCAGAACCAGATATCATACGAAAGCCTGTATCCTGAACTTTCCATGGATATAATTATATTCCAAAAAGAACACTTTATAGACGAAGATGGAAAAGTTATCACTCCCGAACTTGTGCGAGACGTGTGCACGAAAACTACATGCAAAATTAGGCATGTTTTCTCATCGCATCGGCGGAAACAAATGCCGTTCTAAGGAAAAATATCACCTCAAAGGCAGCAACCGAGTTAGCAAGGTAAGCCTGAACAATTATATTTTCAATGAATACAAGGTAGTCTTGAGAAATATATCTCAAAATATGATTAATTAATGATTTTCCATCATGACTAACGAACACCGGCTTCCAAACAAATATGGCGGCGGGTATCCGAAGCTCGAAGTCAGAAAATTGCCAAACTTCAAAAATTCAGATCTCATCAACCAGAACGTCTTATGTGCTGACAGTTCATGACTATATCGTAAAATATATATACCTCCTAACCTTAGTTGGATTCGTCATGAAATCATTTAGAAATAAGTAATTCGAGCACTTTTTGTGACATAGCAAAACGAAGGTGACAGCCGTTTCCCTATACGCTGCAATGGTTTACACGAAAAAACCCGGCTGAACTATAAAAATCCATTTCTCCGTAAATATGAAATGTCCAAACTTTTTACGTCAAGACAATATTCTCTTATATGTGTACTTCCTATTTCCTGCAGGAATTTATGCAATATAAATTCTTTCCGTAATAAACTTACAATTTACTGGCAATGGTAACGAAATTCTCCGTCTCAATTTGAGCTTCTTGTACGTCGGCGGAACGCCAAGATCAAAGAGCGCGTGCTGCAACGTAGCAGTGCACGCGAGGGTCTAAATATAGATCCATTTGTTTACATATATCAGCTGATCGTGTCTGATATATAACAAACAATACCTTATAACAACAGTACTTTCCGTAATATCTGAATAGTTGATACTCGACCAAGAATTAATTATGACAGAAAAATTATCTCAGATAAATTTTCGCCCTATTCATCAAAGTATTATTTCAGATAAATTTCCCTCACACCACCCCCTGCTAAAAGTTGTTCGTCCCGAACAAAAGTACCAGCATGTCACCAGATGGTTGTCAACAATTTATCACAGATTTCTTTTGGACCAACAGGTAATCAAACAATAAATTAAATTAGAATTTACAGTTCATATCATGTCTCTTTGTTCATTCTGTTCTTCACCACCACTCTGTCAATTAAGTTCATTTGAGTTCACTGTCATTTCATTTCACTTTTTACTTCTGAATTTCTTAATAAATCACCAAGTATTGCAGTCCTCAATGTTCATTAGTTTAGTCATGTCCATATTTCATCAATATATTAATCATAAGTTAATATTATAATTAATTTAATTTTAATTTTATTTATTATATTTAATTACAAGTAACTGGAGAGAGGGAGAGAGAGAGAATAAGATTAAACGTCGCATTCAATAAAGTAACTGGATCTCAACAGTGGTAATAATTTAACAGTAACAAGAACTTTAAAAAGATGCCAGAATATTATCACAAAAAGAAAGTTATCAACGTATTCTCTTATTTCAGGAGAACGATCTGGCAGTGTGGCATCAAAACAACAAACAGTCAACTATTATTCAGTCAGTTGTATAACTTTCGGCGCTTTGTACACAAAAGACACACTTCCCCACAGAGGGCATTCTTCACAACTTCATCCGTCATCTTTCTTCCATCAGGATATGTTGTTGTTCGTATTTGGTGAATGTGTGCGAAGTCCTCATGCCTGTGGGAGATCACCGTTGGTATTTCGAAACTCTCATTTGAAACTGACGAATGGTCTCCGTCCGCCATCGTGGAAGGAGTCGGACGCACTCCAGCTTCCGTTGTCGACACTCGGGGATGATCTCCGCTGGCTGTCACAGAGCAAGAAGTGGCCGCTGAGGAAGACGACACACCTGACGAAATGGAAGGCAAAACCGGAATAGACGAGGCAGAGATCGATGTAGGAGGGGAAGTGGAGACAGCAGAGCATGAACCCAATGACCACACAGCAGAATAACAGACTGGATTGTTCCCGGATGGTATGTTGGAGATGGAGACCAGAGATGAGAGAGGCAGAGGGGAAGAGATTGATGTTGAGGTAGAAGTTGAGGTGGAAGTTGAGATAGAAGTTGAGGTAGAGGACTGAACTGACGTTACAATAAGATCTTCGTCATCCGATGAATCAGAGGATACGTTGGGGAGATAATCCTCACTATGTTTGCAACTCAACTTCACCAAGCCTGACAGCCTAGCAGCAGATGAAGCAGCTCCGGCCCTCGCGATACGCCCAACAGTTGGAGCAAGACCGGCCGCCTGTAGTATGGGCATGGATGATGCCCTAGTGTAGTAGGTTTCGTCCATCAAAGGAGTTCCCGGGCTGGCATTGGTGACTTCGCTTCTCTTGGACACCTTCACATTGGACTTGGTCCAGGGGGCTTGAACACACTCCGCCACATGCCGAATAAAGGCCTCCTTCTCCGGAATCTCCTTATCGCACCACATACAAATTATGCCCACCGCTCTAGTGCATTTACCCATGTGTCGGGAGAGGTTTTGTCGGTGTTTGTATCCTTTTCCACACCCCTTGCACTTGTGAAGACGACACCGTATATCTGACATCATGACTGTAAGGAATAAAATGTATAAATATTCTGTTCAATTCTGATTAGAGTTTGTTTCTATTCTAACATAGTATTATTGTTCTTTCTTCATTTAGATTATATTTTTTATTCGCTGGTTTGTGGTACTGTCCAAGATTGGAAACTGATGCCCTGATATGGTTTCATTCAGTCAAAATGAACCACTTTCGTTTTGGAGGTTGGACTCTTTTGTAACCGATATACTACGTCATCCAATTTTCCCGTAACCAAAAACGGACCATCCCAGTTACAAGATAATTTCCGAGATAAACTTCTCTTGTGAGTGCTATTATATAGCCACACAGCATCACCAACTTTATAAGGACTCCCTTTCCGACAACGATCATAATTTCGCTTTTGGCTAACTATGTTCTTTGCTTGTGCTGTCCTAGCTCGTTCGTACGCAGCTTCTAATCGTTCACGTAATTCAGCAGCATATTCAGTAGTATTTGAGTTGAATATAGCAGGAGGCCGTCCAGTTACAATATCCAGAGGTAACTCCACTTCTCTCCCAAACATCATCATGTTGGGGGTTTCCGGAGTGACATCATGGATGGATGAACGATACGCCGTAAGTGCGAAAGGTAACTGCTCATCCCAATTCTTCTGATTCTTGTCAACCATCATGGCCAGTCGATCTTCCAAAGTGCGATTAAATCTCTCGACCATGCCATTTGACTGCGGGTGATAGGGTGTTGTTCGTGTCTTCTCAATCTCCAAGAGCTTGCAGACGTCTTGGAATAGATGTGACTCAAAGTTTGATCCTTGATCGGAATAAAGCTGTCTAGGAACACCGAATCTACAAATAAATTCCTTGACAACTTTATCCGCTACAGTTACTGCTTCCTGATTCCGTAATGCATAACCTTCGACCCAACGTGTAAAGTAATCCTTAACTATGAGAATGTACTTATTGCCCTTCCTGATTTTGGGTAATGGTCCGAGAATGTCAATGGAAACTCGCTCCAAGGGAGTTCCAACAGTGTACTGTTTCAGTGAGGCTCTTGACCGCTTAGGGGGTGACTTACGGGAAGCACAAGTGTCACATTGCTTGCACCAAAGTTCAACATCTGATGCAAGTCCAACCCAAAAGTAACTCCGTCGGACCTTTTGGAGAGTTTTCTTGAATCCAAGGTGACCAGCAGTTCTGGCAGAGTGAAGATGATAGAAAACTTCCTTTTTATATGCAGCAGGAACGATCAGCTGGAGATAATTTTGACCGTTGCCTTCATACTTGCGGTACAAAACTCCATGATGAAAAGATAACCTGTCCCATTCGGCCCAATAATGCTTAGTTACTTTTCCTAGTGCAGAAACTTTACTCCATTGAGGGCGATCAGTGTGTTGTTCCTTGGCTGTAATCAACCATTTCAGAACAGGGTCATTTTGTTGTGCTTCTGCTAGTTTCTGACTCGACCAAGGTTGTTCACCCATTGTAGTGATTTCTGAGGAATCACTGTCTTGTGGTGGGTGGGTGGCCTTTTTCTGTTGTCTCGTGGTTACAGCAGCATTGCAAGATGGTTGCGTATACTTCTTCACTGGAAGTATAAGATTCTACGGCTAAACGAGAATGCCGAATTTTGATTGGTCAATAATTACAATTCTGCAAACGCGGTGACGTAATATACTCGACAACTGATGCAGACGGCAGGCTGAATTGAAAGCGCACTTTACCAAAACGTATATGCAATTTCGAGGCAAAAATTATACAAAGTTCCGATGAATCGTTGGCAGAACCAGATATCATACGAAAGCCTGTATCCTGAACTTTCCATGGATATAATTATATTCCAAAAAGAACACTTTATAGACGAAGATGGAAAAGTTATCGCTCCCGAACTTGTGCGAGACGTGTGCGCGAAAACTACATGCAAAATTAGGCATGTTTTCTCATCGCATCGGCGGAAACAAATGCTGTTCTAAGGAAAAATATTACCTCAAAGGCAGCAACCGAGTTAGCAAAGGTAAACCTGAACAATTATATTTTCAATGAATACAAGGTAGTCTTGAGAAATATATCTCAAAATATGATTAATTAATGATTTTCCATCATGACAAACGAACACCCGCTTCCAAACAAATATGGCGGTGGGTATCCGAAGCTCGAAGTCAGAAAATTGCCAAACTTAAAAAATTCAGATCTCATCAACCAGAATGTGCTGACAGTTCATGACTATATCGTAAAATATATATACTTCCTAACCTTAGTTGGATTCGTCATGAAATCATTTAGAAATAAGTAATTCGAGCACTTTTTGTGAATAGCAAAACGAAGATGACAGCCGTTTTCCTATACGCTGCAATGGTTTACACGAAAAAACCCGGCTGAACTATAAAAATCCATTTCTCCGTAAATATGAAATGTCCAAACTTTTTACGTCAAGACAATATTCTCTTATATGTGTACTTCCTATTTCCTGCAGGAAATTATGCAATATAAATTCTTTCCGTAATAAACTTACAATTTACTGGGCAATAGTAGCGAAATTCTTCGTCTCAATTGGAGCTTCTTGTACGTCGGCGGAACGCCAAGATCAAAGAGCACGTGCTGCAACGTAGCAGTGCACGCGAGGGTCTAAATATAGATCCATTTGTTTACATATATCAGCTGATCGTATCTGATATATAAAAAACAATACCGTACAACAGTAATTTCCGTAATATCTGAATAGTTGATACTCGACCAAGAATTAATTATGACAGAAAAATTATCTCAGATAAATTTTCGCCCTATTCATCAAAGTATTATTTCAGATAAATTTCCGTCACACCACCCCCTGCTAAAAGTTGTTCGTCCCGAACAAAAGTACCAGCATGTCACCAGATGGTTGTCAACAATTTATCACAGATTTCTTTTGGACCAACAGGTAATCAAACAATAAATTAAATTAGAATTTACAGTTCATATCATGTCTCTTTGTTCATTCTGTTCTTCACCACCACTCTGTCAATTAAGTTCATTTGAGTTCATTGTCATTTCATTTCACTTTTTACTTCTGAATTTCTTAATAAATCACCAAGTATTGCAGTCCTCAATGTTCATTAGTTTAGTCATGTCCATATTTCATCAATATATTAATCATAAGTTAATATTATAATTAATTTAATTTTAATTTAATTTATTATACTTAACTATAATTAACTGGAGAGAGAGAGAGAATAAGATTTAACGTCGCATTCAATAAAGTAACTGGATCTCAACAGGGGTAATAATTTAACAGGAACAAGACTTTATAAAATGATGCCAGAATATTATCACAAAAGAAAGTTATCAACGTATTCTCTTATTTCAGGAGAATGATCTGGCAGTGTGGCATCAAAACAACAAACAGTCAACTATTATTCAGTCAGTTGTATAACTTTCGGCGCTTTGTACACAAAAGACACTCTTCCCCACAGAGGGCATTCTTCACAACTTCATCCGTCATCTTTCTCCCATCTGGAAATGTTGTTGTTCGTATTTGGTGAATGTGGGCGAAGTCCTCATGCCGGTGGGAGATCACCGTTGGTATTTCGAAACTCTCGTTTGAAACAGACGAATGGTCTCCGTCCGCCATCGTGGAAGGAGTTGTATGCACTCCAGCTTCCGTTGTCGACACTCGGGGATGATCTCCGCGGGCTGTCACAGAGCAAGAAGTGACCGCTGAGGAAGACGACACACCTGATGAAATGGAAGCCAAAACCGGAATAGACGAGGCAAAGATCGATGTAGGAGGAGAAGAAGTGGAGACAGTAGAACATGAGCCTGATGCCCAAACAGCAGAATAACATATTGGATTGTTCCCGGATGGCATGTTGGAGATGGAGACTAGAGATGAGAGAGGCAGAGGGGAAGAGATTGATGTCGAAGTAGGAGTTGAGGTGGAAGTTGAGATAGAAGTTGAGGTGGAAGTTGAGGTAGAGGACTGAACTGACGTTACAATTAGATCTTCGTCATCCGAGGAATCAGAGGATACGTTGGGGAGATAATCCTCACTGGGTTTGCAACTCAACTTCACCAAGCCTGACAGCCTAGCAGCAGATGAAGCCGCTCCGGCCCTCGCGATACGCCTAACAGTTGGAGCAAGACCAGCCGCCTGCAGTATGGGCATGGATGATGTCCTAGTGAGTAGGTTTCGTCCATCAAGGGAGTTCCCGGGCTGGCAATGGTGACTTCGCTACTCTTGGACACCTTCACATTGGACTTGGTCCAAGGGGCTTGAACACACTCCGCCACATGCCGAATAAAGGCCTCCTTCTCTGGAATCTCCTTATCGCACCACATACAAATTATGCCTGCTGCCCTCGTGCATTTACCCATGTGTCGGGAGAGATTTTGTCGGTGTTTGTATCCTTTTCCACACCCCTTGCACTTGTGAAGACGACAGCGTATATCTGACATCATGACTGTAAGGAATAAAATGTATAAATATTCTGTTCAATTCTGATTAAAGTTTGTTTCTATTCTAACATAGTATTATTGTTCTTTCTTCATTGAGATTATATTTCTTATTCGCTGGTTTGTGGTACTGTCCAAGATTGGAAACTGATGCCCTGATATGGTTTCATTCGGTCAAAATGAACCACTTTCGTTTTGGAGGTTGGACTCTTTTGTAACCGATATACTACGTCATCCAATTTTCCCGTAACCAAAAATGGACCATCCCAGTTACAAGATAATTTCCGAGATAAACTTCTCTTGTGAGTGCTATTATATAGCCACACAGCATCACCAACTTTATAAGGACTCCCTTTCCGACAACGATCATAATTTCGCTTTTGCCTAACTATGTTCTTTGCTTGTGCTGTCCTAGCTCGTTCGTACGCAGCTTCTAATCGTTCACGTAATTCAGCAGCATATTCAGTAGTATTTGCGTTGAACATAGCAGGAGGTCGTCCAGTTACAATATCCAGAGGTAACTCCACTTCTCTCCCAAACATCATCATGTTGGGGGTTTCCTGAGTGACATCATGGACGGATGAACGATACGCCATAAGTGCGAAAGGTAACTGCTCATCCCAATTCTTCTGATTCTTGTCAACCATCATGGCTAGTCGATCCTCCAAAGTGCGATTAAATCTCTCGACCATGCCATTTGACTGCGGGTGATAGGGTGTTGTACGTGTCTTCTCAATCTCCAAGAGCTTGCAGACGTCTTGGAATAGATGTGACTCAAAGTTTGATCCTTGATCGGAATGAAGCTGTCTAGGAACACCGAATCTACAAATAAATTCCTTGACAACTTTATCCGCTACAGTTACTGCTTCCTGATTCCGTAATGCATAACCTTCGACCCAACGTGTAAAGTAATCCTTAACTATGAGAATGTACTGATTGCCCTTCCTGGTTTTGGGTAATGGTCCGAGAATGTCAATGGAAACTCGCTCCAAGGGAGTTCCAACAGTGTACTGTTTCAGTGAGGCTCTTGACCGCTTAGGGGGTGACTTACGGGAAGCACAAGTGTCACATTGCTTGCACCAAAGTTCAACATCTGATGCAAGTCCAACCCAAAAGTAACTCCGTCGGACCTTTTGGAGAGTTTTCTTGAATCCAAGGTGACCAGCAGTTCTGGCAGAGTGAAGATGATAGAAAACTTCCTTTTTATATGCAGCAGGAACGATCAGCTGGAGATAATTTTGACCGTTGCCTTCATACTTGCGGTACAAAACTCCATGATGAAAAGATAACCTGTCCCATTCGGCCCAATAATGCTTAGTTACTTTTCCTAGTGCAGAAACTTTACTCCATTGAGGGCGATCAGTGTGTTGTTCCTTGGCTGTAATCAACCATTTCAGAACAGGGTCATTTTGTTGTGCTTCTGCTAGTTTCTGACTCGACCAAGGTTGTTCACCCATTGTAATGATTTCTGAGGAATCACTGTCTTGTGGTGGGTGGGTGGCCTTTTTCTGTTGTCTCGTGGTTACAGCAGCATTGCAAGATGGTTGCGTATACTTCTTAACTGGAAGTATAAGATTCTACGGCTAAACGAGAATGCCGAATTTTGATTGGTCAATAATTACAATTCTGCAAACGCGGTGACGTAATATACTCGACAACTGATGCAGACGACAGGCTGAATTGAAAGCGCACTTTACCAAAACGTATATGCAATTTCGAGGCAAAAATTATACAAAGTTCCGATGAATCGTTGGCAGAACCAGATATCATACGAAAGCCTGTATCCTGAACTTTCCATGGATATAATTATATTCCAAAAAGAACACTTTATAGACGAAGATGGAAAAGTTATCGCTCCCGAACTTGTGCGAGACGTGTGCGCGAAAACTACATGCAAAATTAGGCATGTTTTCTCATCGCATCGGCGGAAACAAATGCTGTTCTAAGGAAAAATATTACCTCAAAGGCAGCAACCGAGTTAGCAAAGGTAAACCTGAACAATTATATTTTCAATGAATACAAGGTAGTCTTGAGAAATATATCTCAAAATATGATTAATTAATGATTTTCCATCATGACAAACGAACACCCGCTTCCAAACAAATATGGCGGTGGGTATCCGAAGCTCGAAGTCAGAAAATTGCCAAACTTAAAAAATTCATATCTCATCAACCAGAATGTGCTGACAGTTCATGACTATATCGTAAAATATATATACCTCCTAACCTTAGTTGGATTCGTCATGAAATCATTTAGAAATAAGTAATTCGAGCACTTTTTGTGACATAGCAAAACGAAGGTGACAGCCGTTTCCCTATACGCTGCAATGGTTTACACGAAAAAACCCGGCTGAACTATAACAATCCATTTCTCCGTAAATATGAAATGTCCAAACTTTTTACGTCAAGACAATATTCTCTTATATGTGTACTTCCTATTTCCTGCAGGAAATTATGCAATATAAATTCTTTCCGTAATAAACTTACAATTTACTGGGCAATAGTAGCGAAATTCTTCGTCTCAATTGGAGCTTCTTGTACGTCGGCGGAACGCCAAGATCAAAGAGCACGTGCTGCAACGTAGCAGTGCACGCGAGGGTCTAAATATAGATCCATTTGTTTACATATATCAGCTGATCGTATCTGATATATAAAAAACAATACCGTACAACAGTAATTTCCGTAATATCTGAATAGTTGATACTCGACCAAGAATTAATTATGACAGAAAAATTATCTCAGATAAATTTTCGCCCTATTCATCAAAGTATTATTTCAGATAAATTTCCCTCACACCACCCCCTGCTAAAAGTTGTTCGTCCCGAACAAAAGTACCAGCATGTCACCAGATGGTTGTCAACAATTTATCACAGATTTCTTTTGGACCAACAGGTAATCAAACAATAAATTAAATTAGAATTTACAGTTCATATCATGTCTCTTTGTTCATTCTGTTCTTCACCACCACTCTGTCAATTAAGTTCATTTGAGTTCACTGTCATTTCATTTCACTTTTTACTTCTGAATTTCTTAATAAATCACCAAGTATTGCAGTCCTCAATGTTCATTAGTTTAGTCATGTCCATATTTCATCAATATATTAATCATAAGTTAATATTATAATTAATTTAATTTTAATTTTATTTATTATATTTAATTACAAGTAACTGGAGAGAGGGAGAGAGAGAGAATAAGATTAAACGTCGCATTCAATAAAGTAACTGGATCTCAACAGTGGTAATAATTTAACAGTAACAAGAACTTTAAAAAGATGCCAGAATATTATCACAAAAAGAAAGTTATCAACGTATTCTCTTATTTCAGGAGAACGATCTGGCAGTGTGGCATCAAAACAACAAACAGTCAACTATTATTCAGTCAGTTGTATAACTTTCGGCGCTTTGTACACAAAAGACACACTTCCCCACAGAGGGCATTCTTCACAACTTCATCCGTCATCTTTCTTCCATCAGGATATGTTGTTGTTCGTATTTGGTGAATGTGTGCGAAGTCCTCATGCCTGTGGGAGATCACCGTTGGTATTTCGAAACTCTCATTTGAAACTGACGAATGGTCTCCGTCCGCCATCGTGGAAGGAGTCGGACGCACTCCAGCTTCCGTTGTCGACACTCGGGGATGATCTCCGCTGGCTGTCACAGAGCAAGAAGTGGCCGCTGAGGAAGACGACACACCTGACGAAATGGAAGGCAAAACCGGAATAGACGAGGCAGAGATCGATGTAGGAGGGGAAGTGGAGACAGCAGAGCATGAACCCAATGACCACACAGCAGAATAACAGACTGGATTGTTCCCGGATGGTATGTTGGAGATGGAGACCAGAGATGAGAGAGGCAGAGGGGAAGAGATTGATGTTGAGGTAGAAGTTGAGGTGGAAGTTGAGATAGAAGTTGAGGTAGAGGACTGAACTGACGTTACAATAAGATCTTCGTCATCCGATGAATCAGAGGATACGTTGGGGAGATAATCCTCACTATGTTTGCAACTCAACTTCACCAAGCCTGACAGCCTAGCAGCAGATGAAGCAGCTCCGGCCCTCGCGATACGCCCAACAGTTGGAGCAAGACCGGCCGCCTGTAGTATGGGCATGGATGATGCCCTAGTGTAGTAGGTTTCGTCCATCAAAGGGGTTCCCGGGCTGGCATTGGTGACTTCGCTTCTCTTGGACACCTTCACATTGGACTTGGTCCAGGGGGCTTGAACACACTCCGCCACATGCCGAATAAAGGCCTCCTTCTCCGGAATCTCCTTATCGCACCACATACAAATTATGCCCACCGCTCTAGTGCATTTACCCATGTGTCGGGAGAGGTTTTGTCGGTGTTTGTATCCTTTTCCACACCCCTTGCACTTGTGAAGACGACACCGTATATCTGACATCATGACTGTAAGGAATAAAATGTATAAATATTCTGTTCAATTCTGATTAGAGTTTGTTTCTATTCTAACATAGTATTATTGTTCTTTCTTCATTTAGATTATATTTTTTATTCGCTGGTTTGTGGTACTGTCCAAGATTGGAAACTGATGCCCTGATATGGTTTCATTCAGTCAAAATGAACCACTTTCGTTTTGGAGGTTGGACTCTTTTGTAACCGATATACTACGTCATCCAATTTTCCCGTAACCAAAAACGGACCATCCCAGTTACAAGATAATTTCCGAGATAAACTTCTCTTGTGAGTGCTATTATATAGCCACACAGCATCACCAACTTTATAAGGACTCCCTTTCCGACAACGATCATAATTTCGCTTTTGCCTAACTATGTTCTTTGCTTGTGCTGTCCTAGCTCGTTCGTACGCAGCTTCTAATCGTTCACGTAATTCAGCAGCATATTCAGTAGTATTTGAGTTGAATATAGCAGGAGGCCGTCCAGTTACAATATCCAGAGGTAACTCCACTTCTCTCCCAAACATCATGTTGGGGGTTTCCGGAGTGACATCATGGATGGATGAACGATACGTCGTAAGTGCGAAAGGTAACTGCTCATCCCAATTCTTCTGATTCTTGTCAACCATCATGGCCAGTCGATCTTCCAAAGTGCGATTAAATCTCTCGACCATGCCATTTGACTGCGGGTGATAGGGTGTTGTTCGTGTCTTCTCAATCTCCAAGAGCTTGCAGACGTCTTGGAATAGATGTGACTCAAAGTTTGATCCTTGATCGGAATAAAGCTGTCTAGGAACACCGAATCTACAAATAAATTCCTTGACAACTTTATCCGCTACAGTTACTGCTTCCTGATTCCGTAATGCATAACCTTCGACCCAACGTGTAAAGTAATCCTTAACTATGAGAATGTACTTATTGCCCTTCCTGATTTTGGGTAATGGTCCGAGAATGTCAATGGAAACTCGCTCCAAGGGAGTTCCAACAGTGTACTGTTTCAGTGAGGCTCTTGACCGCTTAGGGGGTGACTTACGGGAAGCACAAGTGTCACATTGCTTGCACCAAAGTTCAACATCTGATGCAAGTCCAACCCAAAAGTAACTCCGTCGGACCTTTTGGAGAGTTTTCTTGAATCCAAGGTGACCAGCAGTTCTGGCAGAGTGAAGATGATAGAAAACTTCCTTTTTATATGCAGCAGGAACGATCAGCTGGAGATAATTTTGACCGTTGCCTTCATACTTGCGGTACAAAACTCCATGATGAAAAGATAACCTGTCCCATTCGGCCCAATAATGCTTAGTTACTTTTCCTAGTGCAGAAACTTTACTCCATTGAGGGCGATCAGTGTGTTGTTCCTTGGCTGTAATCAACCATTTCAGAACAGGGTCATTTTGTTGTGCTTCTGCTAGTTTCTGACTCGACCAAGGTTGTTCACCCATTGTAATGATTTCTGAGGAATCACTGTCTTGTGGTGGGTGGGTGGCCTTTTTCTGTTGTCTCGTGGTTACAGCAGCATTGCATGATGGTTGCGTATACTTCTTAACTGGAAGTATAAGATTCTACGGCTAAACGAGAATGCCGAATTTTGATTGGTCAATAATTACAATTCTGCAAACGCGGTGACGTAATATACTCGACAACTGATGCAGACGGCAGGCTGAATTGAAAGCGCACTTTACCAAAACGTATATGCAATTTCGAGGCAAAAATTATACAAAGTTCCGATGAATCGTTGGCAGAACCAGATATCATACGAAAGCCTGTATCCTGAACTTTCCATGGATATAATTATATTCCAAAAAGAACTCTTTATAGACGAAGATGGAAAAGTTATCGCTCCCGAACTTGTGCGAGACGTGTGCACGAAAACTACATGCAAAATTAGGCATGTTTTCTCATCGCATCGGCGGAAACAAATGCCGATCTAAGGAAAAATATTACCTCAAAGGCAGCAACCGAGTTAGCAAGGTAAGCCTGAACAATTATATTTTCAATGAATACAAGGTTGTCTTGAGAAATATATCTCAAAATATGATTAATTAATGATTTTCCATCATGACAAACGAACACCGCCGGGCTAACAAATATGTCGGCGGATATTCGAAGCTCGAAGTCAGAAAATTGCCAAACTTCAAAAATTCAGATCTCATCAACCAGAGCGTCTTATGTGCTGACAGTTCATGACTATATCGTAAAATATATATACTTCCTAACCTTAGTTGGATTCGTCATGAAATCATTTAGAAATAAGTAATTCGAGCACTTTTTGTGAATAGCAAAACGAAGATGACAGCCGTTTTCCTATACGCTGCAATGGTTTACACGAAAAAACCCGGCTGAACTATAAAAATCCATTTCTCCGTAAATATGAAATGTTCAAACTTTTTACGTTAAGACAATATTCTCTTATATGTGTACTTCCTATTTCCTGCAGGAAATTATGCAATATAAATTCTTTCCGTAATAAACTTACAATTTACTGGGCAATGGTAGCGAAATTCTTCGTCTCAATTGGAGCTTTTTGTACGTCGGCGGAACGCCAAGATCAAAGAGCGCGTGCTGCAACGTAGCAGTGCACGCGAGGGTCTAAATATAGATCCATTTGATTACATATATCAGCTGATCGTGTCTGATATATAACAAACAATACCGTACAACAACAGTAATTTCCGTAATATCTGAATAGTTGATACTCGACCAAGAATTAATTATGACATAAAAATTATCTCAGATAAATTTTCGCCCTATTCATCAAAGTATTATTTCAGATAAATTTCCGTCACACTATTTCCGACTCGCATTAGGGCTTAACGTGCACAAATTCCGTGAGTAAAGAGAAATTTATCAGTATGTCTTTGTAACTCAACTGTAAAATTTAATTTGTATTACAGTTGCCATGTAATATTCCCAGAAAATAGCCCCGCTAGGTCTAAGTGTCCAATAATAGGGCCTGTCCAATAACCGGGCAGTCATGCTATAGACATTCCCAAGGCAAGGAACACTACTTTTCAACGAGGAAAAAGGATGAATTTACTATTAAATCCACAAATTCAGATGGAGCTCCAGATTTTTAGGGGGGCGTTTTTATTATAGAATCAGATACCATAAAGATTTCCACGAAAACAAGGGGATAAAAGGGTTCGCTCCCTTTTCCAACCACACTGACGAAGGATGCAAGAAAATGGCGACCAGTTATGCTGGGCTATCTATGGTAAGTTGGGAGAGTGGAACACTTTGATAAAAATAACTATTATTTGCTACGCATCAGCTATGGAAAATATCATCATAAAATTCTACGGTCATCAAAGATTTTATATATAACAATCACAATACTCACTTTGGTCAGAATTAGTTCGTAAATACTCTTCTCAAGTTTTCTCAAAAATATGACCTCCCCGAAGATCGCTAGCAGATGACGTGCGTAGGAATTTCGACACTAAATAGTCCAATGCAAAACCAGTATTCCTATCACATTTGAACTTCATAATAATATGATCTAGCATCCATATTAACAAATTTAATGTAGTAAACTCTCAGAACACGAAGAAAAGTACTTTATAACAGCAAACTGACTCCAAACACTGAAGGCCAAATCTCAAGGTCACCCACTCACCTATAAATTACAATGGCCGCTCTGGCAAGAGGCACAGTGATCTGGGATGCAAAACAATCGTAAACCCACGGTAAGTCGTTTCATTAAACGAAGTATACATATTTAAATAATTGTATCCACCCATACTGTACTTCGTTAACCATGCTTCGAGAACACGCTTCAGGGGAACTTTCTTCTTGCAGTTCACAGCAAGTAGTCTCAAATACATCACCTCACCATCCATGGACACGTCCTTGTTCTTGATTTTCACGGTTTTCTGCATGTCGGCCATTGTTTTCACGAAAGATTTTGGGAGGGTGTCGTAGAAACTTTTCCTTTTGCCGTCTTCACTCTCTACTAGGCGCTCTTTCACAAACTTCTCAGCTAATATTTCGCTGCGATACCCAGTTATCACAGATCGGAACTATGCAATTTCCGATATCGAAAATTGTCACTGAATTTTCGATATCGGAAATTGCAACTCTAGGTTGCACTCCACACTTGCCACGGTTTCGTACAAAGTGACGTCTCCCTAATTTTATAATAGGGAAGGTCGCCCGATTTTGACAGCAAGG
>JAVTVY010022632.1:0-92051 GCA_036873755.1 Hanleya hanleyi | reverse complement strand
TCTAAGTTTTGTTATAGCCGTTCTGTACTTCCATACATCTATATGCTCCAAATATGGTTGGTATTTAAAATCACAAAACCTTACATAAAGCCTGGCTCTACTCGATTCAGCTAGGCGTGACAGCCAATTCTGCATAAAATTTTCAGCCATGCGTTGCTTTATGAGTGAGAGCAAAGCCTTTTCACTTCCAACCATTTGATTTCTTCTTGACCATTAGTAAAGACACCCAGGTAATCCTACCGCAAAATGATAAATCGGCCTTCAAGATCGAGTAGACACAAAATATAATACTGCCAGCGTTAGATTTGAGAAGTTTAAGCCAGTATTTCACAATAAGGACATGTCGCCTGATATTCAGTAAGTATCTTCCTAGTTCCCCATACACAAAGTCATTTTGAGTGCATCGCTTAGAGAAGTTTCTTACAGAACTGAAGATGAACACGTTCAATCTGAGGAGCATTTACAAAATCCCATACCTCTGCACCATAATTTAGGACTGGGGTAATTAATTTATCAAAGAATTCTAAACAGTGTTTTGCGCCAATATCACTAAATTTAATCAGGCATTTCTCCATCTTAAAAATTGCTTTTTGGGCCTGCCTTGCAAGAGTTGACTGGGTACTGGCAAAAACACCCCCGTATGTAAAGACTATCCCTAAATAGGTAAACTTGTTTACAATTGAAATAATATCGTTCCCACATGTAAATTGCAGATTGTTCGGTAAACGACCACCTTGTTTAAAGACCATAATTTTAGATTTATTAATATTTACTGTTAATTTCCAGACAGAACAGTAGTTGTACAGTGTATTTAATAAAATATCGGATTGAGGAGCTGTGCCAATATTCAGTGTAACAGGGGGTAGTAAATGTACGTAATCAAGTCTCTAATTTTCGCACTTCCACTTTTGTGGAAGCTGAGGTGCCACACGGTTTAGAGCGCACTTGCATTTACTGTTGGTGATTCGTATCAACTATAAGGGCCCGAGTTCGAGTCCCACACGAGACTGACCCATCCAAAACAAGTAGTTGTGCTTTACCAAGGAAGTCTCATCTCAAAAATAATTGGATGAACAAATGTGGACCGAAAATCAGTAATGTACTAAATATTGTAGCTGTAGGATAAGCCGTTTAGGAGTTAGTAAGAATTTGAATAGAATGATATTATAATATTGATTCCGAAGGGGCTGGGTGGTGCTTAGTTGGTTCGTCGTGATATACATGTAGCTGAAATATTGTTGAAAGCGACGTTAAATTCTATTCACTCACTCACTCACTCTCTTGATTCCGAAGTAACCTGAAATCTCGAAAGCAACAATAATTTTTGTAATGAAGACTCACCAGTCATTTCAAGCTAATAAAATGTCATCTCAGTCACGCTTTGATTGTGACTTTTCATATGAACACCACGAGGATCTTGAAGTACATGGGTTCATATGGCCCCTAGCCCCGGGTTAAGCGGAATTAGACACAAGTTACGAAACGTAGCGCTATAGATCTTGCACGCTACGTTCGTATTTTGCTATCAGCATGAGATATGTATCGCCAAATTTGAGAAACTTTGAGTGGAGGCGCTTGGTGGAATAGCCCTGTTTTATGAGTTCCTGCAACAATGTTTTGTGACGTTGATTAAATTCACCACATTTAACACAGGATCTAGCAAACGCTACTAGGCGAGATATGTATACGCCATATGCAGGTCCCACTGGAATATAACTGTCCTGAAAGGGATAGTTTACGATGTCGAAATTGTAATCATCTGTTTTGTCATAAAGTTGACGAGAGAGAATGCCCGCTTCTTTTTTATAGAGATATATATAATACCATAGCAAAAGGACCAGACAACAAACATAAGAGAGCATGTATAGCCTACTGCGAGATCCTCCGGGTTTGACATAACTTAGAATGGAATGATATTTCCTTCTTTCTTTTAAAACATCAGAGCAGCCTGTCATGAAAGATGGAAATTATTTTTTTCCAGCTGGTATAGTGTGGTATATCAGAGTAGTTATATAAGATAAGATAAGATAGGATATGAAAGTTTGTTTAATGCAGGTGCTAAAGCCAGAAAACAAGCAATATTGTCCCAGCCAGTGTTTATGTCATTGTTGATTTTCCCTGTTACTGTGGTAGTTGGTTCCTACCCAAATTGATCCCTTATATACATGATTCATGATAAGAAATTGGTCTGTAGAGTATAAGAAACTATATGGGAATATTTCTCGGGTACCGTATACATCAGTTATGAACGCCAAACTTCTTGCAAATAATTGGACGTCGTATCCAAATTAATAACACTCGAATACTGTTAACCCTAGACAATATACCCTAACCCATTCATACATCTCAATCACATGGTAATTCTTAATCAAGCGAGTGACAGCCGGTCCAATTCCCCGTTCTATAGGCCTTTGTATATTTACAAGACTTTATCAATACAGTTTTCGGGCTTTTATGAAAATATTCCGTCTAACTCAATAATCCGATGCCACATTTCTTGATAAACGAGGAATAGGTCCGCTCCCGGTATTGCCAACTCGAGCCTTTATAGATTTTTTTTACATTATCCAACACATGAGGTAGTCAAAATGAGATTGAACATAGTGTTTTTTCTCCTGTTCGTTCATATTTTCTAGGGACCGATATAAATTCTCTGAAGAACGATTACAGCTACAGCACGTTTGGGTTCCCCCAATTAACGCGATGAGCATATATTGATGTTCGAGGACATAAGGTCTTGGCTGGTGTGTGTGCGGGGAAACTTCCTGCTATAGCAAGCGTTATGTTCCAATCAATGATCTTCGGAGATAAACGCTTTTGAGAAGTTAACAGTCTCGATGATGGCTAAAGAACTAATTCCTTGCAATTTTCTCGAAAGCATAATCGACTCTGTACATAACGTCTCCCCCAATGAGTGCTGGAACGAATCATTAAAGCTCCCGTGAAGTCCTTCTTATATCCGATCACTAATGAGTTTTCTCCTCCATTTCCATCCTCAGTCAGATATGGAGCTTTCAGTTCGCCGGACGTCGCTCCATCGAAGAGCTTTCCAGGCATTTCTCAAGTTTCCTTCTCAGGAGACAGGATGCAGACATATCCCTCTCTGGGAATCACACCTAATTTCACCACTTTGTCTGAACTGACAAGGCTTCATCTGACCCTTGGAACTATGAACAAGCAGCGAGGATATACAGACGGACCTGATTCGATATTTGACAGCATCTTGCTGCAAATGTCATATAACTCATTCATTGATTCGCATCCAGTGTTCTCTAAACACAAGATGGTCATTGCACGAAAGCGGCTTTCTGTATTAATCCGTGGCAATCCCTGTTCAGCGAACGTCTGTAAAATTGTTTTGTGAGCGACTTGAAGTCTTGTTTCCAATGACCACGACGATGTATGAGGACTCACATCTCTAGTTACAGCCACCAGGAATGATTAGTGTCGGGTCACATGGGATTCGGGCTCTGTACAAGTGCTCGTTCAGCTAAATCTCCCTAGTCTCACTAGCCTGATGCCATCTAATGAATGTTTTCGGGGGAAAACACGGCAAAGAATAACCGCGATATTGATTTCAATTGCTGGGCTTCGACGATCCAGCCCTCTGTTGCAGCTAGGAGCTCTCGCGACCACGTGGTAATCAACCGTATGTTTGGCCGTTTCCTACCGTCTATGGTTAGTAGCACGGTGTGATCGCCAGACATCGAGGCAGGTGAGGCGACCTTCCATACCATATTGCAGCATGGGGAAAAGCTGCTGTCTGAGAAGATCTGTTTTAATGTTTGATGGATTACTACTGGTAAGTCGTTTTGCTCTGAATTGCAATGTTTTTTATGCAGTGCAATATGTTTTAAATATTAATAACCGGGAAAAACGTAACTGTATATCAGTAGATGATGTCGAGCATCTGTACGGAAAAAAATCGCAAATTCCATTATTGCATTGTTCCATTTGCAATGCGAATGTTGCCTTCAGGCAATAGTACTTTCGTAGTATACCAAGCTGTGCCTTATCTCTGTATCAAATAAAACGGATATTAATGGCCAGCAAGACGATCGATGCCGTGAATGTTATAAACATATTAAAAATGACCGAACAAATGAATATGTGTTAAAACGTACTACCCAGATAACGCGTTCTAGAACAAGGATACCAAATACAAGTTCATAAGCACGCTAACCCATTAGATAAATGTTAATCATATTTAATCAAATGTATACATACTTTTCAAAAGATGATGACAATGTCGAGCTGAGCTGTATAATGCCAAGGCATTTATGCCAGATATATGCTACAATACTGTGACAGGTGAATAATTGCAAACGCTATTAATATATCGATATAGGTGTGGATATATAAGCATTTTTGGTACAGGGCATGGTTTGCTTAATATCATGGATTTGTATCATCCATATAACTGGGTCCGTCCTGTTTTCACGGGTAAAACAGCAGTGTCAAATAACAAGGATAATTATGTGGTACTGTATCCGCAAACCAAATGCGCAATTTCCCGATGATCAATAGGCCTAAAACACTGGGGATATCAACCATCAGCAGGGTTATTCAGTACGCGATACTCAACGCGCTTCCTTGTGAACATTTCCCATTCGGAGTAATTAACATGATATTGTTATCCCCCGTCCATCGATAAAGCCGTACCGTGCATGGCAGTCTGCAAGGACAAGGACACGCCTGCAGCGACCCAACATCTGACTCACCACCACCACTACCTGCCATATAGTATCATATCCAATTCAAACCTCATACCCGACAATAAGTAGTCAGCCGTGGTTTATGGTTAATTTTCGCGTCTATAATCTAACTACCTAATTCGTAAGATAATACTAGCATAAAACTCCTAGTAGGCATAAAACACAATTATATATACATGTAAACACAAGCTAATTTCTCGACAGAGAGAAGCGGTCAACAGTTTCCAACGATGTACCATCTTTCCCCGATATTGACTTTGATAATCTCTTAATGTTGCGTTTGGTTTACTTCCAGATAGCTGGTGCTGGTGCTCTAGGGTCGGGTATTTACGTATTACAGGCCGAATATGGTTCGATTATAACGTCCGCTTTGACCGGAAATCGTTTATACGAACTCTCTACCTATTTCCTCATTGCTGGCGGTGCTATGTCATTAATGGCAGCTCTTAGCGGATGTGTTATGTTTGTCGACGTATGTTGCCAAAAAAACTTTACCCTAGGCTGCGTAAGTACACTTTTCTATATGCATGAATTATGGTGGCCATTTACTTCAAGTATTCAGCATTCTCGGTTTGCATTTCAAATAACGACCACGAAGGGCACCAATTTGTGTCTGTCATCACCCCCAACATGCAGAGTGAATGTAGAACTGAGAAGCCGCAATGATTCTTGTTGACTGATTTGATAAATTCGTATAACCATCCACAAGCTGGCAGGCATATAGGATTCACATCAAGCGAGAGACATCACGCACCAGTACGTTATCTTTATCACATAATTAGCATGATTAAGGCATAAACAGCAAAACTCGAAGAAGGGGAGCATCGTTTATACGACTTATCCATTCAACTTTCATCAGGGTGCTGAAATGAACTGCACAACACTACGAGTTGAAATATCTGCATGTTAGTAAGAATGGGATTACTTGCCGAAAGGATTTATTCATCCTTGCAGTGTGTAACTTTAGTAATAGATTATTTATCTTTCGATAAGTCTTTGAAACACTTTTCTAATTTTTCCGCTGGTGAAAAGCAATTATTCTTTGTTTTCCATTAAAAGTGTGTTCCCTGTAAACACGAAAGGATTTGGTTGTCAAACAGTCGCTAGCATGTGCTAGCAACAAACAAATGGTGACGGAACGTATGTATTATATGACGACGGTAATATCAATGACAAATTTGACGAGTTAGTTTTATTCAGTGTAGATTTCATTCTAAAACTTGTTATATTTGGAAATGGTTTCATATCTAATTTTATTATTTACTTTATATATTATTTGACCCTGATGTCAGATTTTTGCGAGATTTGTTAAGTGTATATTTCATTCAAAAACTTCGTGTGTTATTTAATTAATTTAATTATCTTGCAGCATTGTTCCTTGCTCATTCTTGTGTTCCTGGTAGCAGTCAGTGGTGGAATAGTCGGACTGTTGTTCAAATTGTCTGTAAGTATGAAATCTTCCGCATTCAAGATATGGTCATTTATCCTTGCGAAATGGACGGTCGATATCGAAAGTATCTGCAACGGTACTTTTTATATCTGAAGAAACTAATTTCAGTTTTCCCCGGAATTCGCTCAACACTCCGATAAATGTAGCTAAAGAAAGTGTCACTGACTGTCGAAATCACTGTGGCGCGTATTACGTAACTTCATCCAAAAGGAAATTCGGCCTATTAGCGTTCAATGTGGAAACCATTGATCCAAAGCTGTATGGCTCACGTTGTTAAGGGTATAACTTGTGTCTAATTCCGCCTTACCCGGGTCTAGAGACCGTATTTCAAGATCTTCATAGTGTTCATATGACCAGGCGCAATCAAAGCGTGACTGGGATACATCATACTCTAGATAACGACTGTACGTTATAATATCATACGGATTGAGAATACTGATCAGCTATACGGATTTGATATTTTTGGAACATCATGATGTCTTGCTGGCATCATTGAAAACTGTTGACCGCTTCTCTCTAGCAGGGAATTAGACTAGTTTTATGTATACTATGATTTATTCTTTTAATTTGGTGCTAATGTTATTATTGAATTAGGTCTTTGGATTTTGGACTCGGAATTTTTTTAATGGAGGACGGCTGAATATTGAATGACGGACTAGACGCTTGTATTATATAGAGATATTCCGATTCTGGCGCATCGTTTTCACCAGAATTACGTATATATTCCTTATGATGAAAAAAACCACACACACATCCCATCATTCAGCTTTCAACTCCGTTGATCCCTCCTTTTTTACATCGATGATTGATCAACTGGGATATTTATTTTCCCTTCATAATGCTTCAGTTCGATTTATCTCTGGTTTGATTTAATTGAAACTTCAGTTCACTTATTACCGTTTATCATCATTATTTCGTAAATTCAATGTTGGTTGAAGTTATTGGTGTTATAACTGAATTAATGTCTCGGAAAAGTTCAGTCAGGATAGATGACAACGCATCTAAAAATTGGAATATAGAGTAGGTTCTCGTGATTTACGATCTGGGTATTTCAGGACCGATTCATCACAGCTATTTTTTGGACGTGTGCCCAAATTCAATCTATCATTCTGACGAGGATGCACACAATACTTAATATAATCGGAAAACTGTACTAAATCCTCCCACGCAGGCGTAATGTTTAGCAACAGCTTTCTTTTATATCATTATAATGACAGTAATTACAATATCATAATACTGAAAAGATCATGCACAACAACGATATTGGGGAAGAAAATAAGATTTCTTGTATGGGATTCAAATCAGGGATGACTGGCGAAAATATATTCCACCCAACATGTCTCTGCCTTATTCAAACCTCCCTGGTTTGCAGAGTTATGAGATATTGATTGTATCCGACGTTGTAAATTGAGGCGGAGATCAGGCACGAATGCGACTAATCATGCAACCAAGGCTAATAACCCCATATTTCATATTGTACATTAATAAACTCGATGCATTCCGTGATACATCGTCGGACACCTGCTCGGGGAGCCAAAAACGCTCGAATTTATGATTTTTTCATGGTCTATCTGGATGAATCATGACTGGACATCCGGGTAGTGTCCCGGTCAGCGGTAAACCTTGTCATGTAGCTATTCCAAAGAACTCGAGTATTTTATGGGACAAACTCTCACAACGACTAATTCTGCTATACTCCGCCAGAAAATCGAAATCGACTTTAAAGATATCGCGATCAAAGACACATCAATGCATTCTGGACAAAGTTTACTTTCTGGATGTCAAATCTTGTAACCACACCCGTATACAATTTGGATAATGTGGGATATTTGGAAGATTGTATTTCGTTGATTTTGTGACGAAATATGGGCATCCATACCGTGTTACCTAAATGTGAATATGATCCAAACTCAAATAGATTGATAGATCTGAATTAGTCTGGCTTTCCTAGTCTATCTTCTCGCACTGAACTAATGTCTTGCAGTATATCACATCGCACACGGTGTTATACCTGTACATACAATCGTCAACCTCCAAGTAGGATGATCTCTAAATAGGGAATATGCACTGTGACGTGACCAAACCAAACGCTTGGTAAGTGATGTAAAATGGACATTCTCAATAATGACCGTTTTTTCTGAGGTACATTCCTAAGTTATATAATTCTGCCAGTGAACTCACAGCGATACTCGCTTAGGTATGAAACTACATGATTTGCGCAGTACAGCCTGGAGATGAAGACCAGAAATTGTATCTCCCCTTTGCCAATGCCATGACTATCCGGTTTACCCAGGAAACAGATGAAGCTGCTAATATACACGGCGCTTCGATATCGGCGCACCTGCGACCACTGCACGGAGATATCCAACATATAATCTGCATGGGTTAATGCCTGCAGAGTTTCAAACCATAGACATATTACAACACATATGAGGGAAGTGGGATTTGTGCAGTACAAATGATACCGACATGCTGACAGAGCCACATGACAATATTGTTCTCCGGTTAACCTATTCCAAAGCACATACCAAGAATTTAACGATTGTATAGCTACAAAAATTAGCCCTCTAAATTCTGTCTATATTAATCAGTCGTCTTGTTTGGAGCTCCGCATAAATTTCCCCTTTTTTAGTGTATATAACAAACTGAACTCTATTATTCCGAGATATTGATAACATAACTCACATACTTGAAATTACTTTCTAATTTTCTCCGTATTAAATTCCATAATAGGTGTTTCATGTATGCGGGGATTAATTACATAGGGTGAGGTCATAACGTATTGGCGTTTATGCGGACAAAGTTTATTGAGGCCATACAGTCATAAAGGTGGGATTGGCATTATATCAAGTGTGAAAATGTATGCGGAAACAAATATGGAGTTTTGACAACCAACAAATTAGACGATATATTAAATGGACAGGCTTCAGTATTTTGCGAGCGTGATTCGCACCCTCGGCAGATAGCTTGGGGGGCTACATTTGAAATCTAGTATATCGTGCAGTCGTCTCTGATGACAATATATTATCTCAAATGGCACTATCTGAAATAACCAGGATAACGTTGAATGGGACGAAAGAACTCTTATTTATCGGCAGAATCGTTATTAAGAGGCCAAGCAAAAACAAGCAATCTGAACAAGCCATTTCACAAACGGATTTTCGGGAGTAGCTCAATGTCCGCGAATGAGGTCAGTCCGTCTTTGATGCTTATAGCAACGGTGCCTGGGATGTATTGCTGATTATTTTGAAAACCGAATTGCAAATAGAAATTGTATTCAGCTCGATAATACGATTTTTAAATTCCTTTCAAAAAGCTATTGTCTAGCCAGAAGCAAGTACCGTGTACAAGAGCACCGCATCCATCAGTTTAAATATTTCTACCGTTATACAGTTCATCTTCGTTATAGGTACCGGGTAATGCTTACTCCTTGCTGAGTGATTCTCCAACATAAAAAGGTTAATTGCCGTGTGCTCCATACTATAACAGTTCCAAGCAAAGCAAACCTTCGATTAGGAGGCGATAAACTTGGCGGCACTCTCATCATGACGTTTCCTTGAGCAAAAATGGGCTTTCGCACTTGGGCAAGACGAATTGACTTCCATGAGTCAGACGAAGTATTTTCTCACCGACCCCTTGTGTTAACACGCTGTCGGTATGACAGCCGCTCTCACTTTCCCCAATATTCCATGCTTTCGCCGGTGGTTGTCTGTTGAAAGGTTTTCCGGATGAGCGATTGGGCCTGAGGGAGAATGATAATGGCATGTATGGCTTTCAGGGAATTTGTCACAGATTCAGGCGAGGTTATATAGACTCTACATCTAGCGGTGTAATAAATGTGTTAGCTGATGTCAGTGTACGAAAATGGAGAGTGTCTTTTAACCCTATCTGGCCTGGGCTTTTTGGGACGTATCCTGGTCTTGGGGCACCCCTAATTATTTTTCTTATCCCTTGAGTTAGGGGGCTGAAGCTTACCACACCATATCCTTGGGTCAGGCTCTACCAGAAAATGTAAAAAATAAATCCAAGATGGCCACTTCGATGACGTCACAGTTATGTCATATTGACGTCATTTTCAAAAACGGCATTTTTTTGTCGATTTTTCGATCAGATTTTCCGAATTTTTTATTTGTGCAATTTCTTCGCAAAAACTGCATGATAAATTAGTAAATATTAATGTGATGTGAAACAAGATAGATTTTGTCCAATTTTCATCGCGGAAAAGCACAAACTGCGAAGAAATATAACGAAAAAAAAATCACTTTTCTGGTGACTCACGTGGTCGCCATCTTGAATATTTACCCATGCGAATACGAATACCCATGCGTCATGCAAATAGGCTCAAAATGACCCCAATATGATTATCTATAAAGTCACGGATTTTCAGCTCTCAGTTGTTTGTCGTCCCGGAGATAGCGCAGAAAGTTTAGTAAGGAGGCCTTTTTGCACCCCCCCCCCCTCACCCCCCAAGCCAGGTAGGGTTAAGACATGTTTCATGAACGCGCTTTGACGTTGGAGTGTCCATCTACGACGGATAAGCCAGTTCAGATACTCATGACCACAACTGAAGATTTTTTTAGAATCAATCTTAATATGGTCAAACTAGGTGAACTGGTGTCACTCAATTATTCTCTGGTAGAATCGCTTAAAAACCTGATGGGAGATCATATCGTATGTACATATATCTAGTCAATTTTCAGGCAGAAATGTCCCCATAAACTGTCGGAGAAAATTGAGAAATAGTTGTCTCGTGGAATTTTCTAAAGTGCAGTGGTTCTAACAACGGAGCGATTTATGTATTCATGGCAAATGGTTTGCTACACTGGCTAACACGCTGATGAATGTCATTCCAGGGCTTCAATTAAGGGTTCCCTTATATGTGTGGTAATTTCAAGAATATCGAAATAACAGACAATCTCACATACTTGTAATTTCACTACCATTTGCCTCTAGCAATCGTAATAAAATAAAATTCTATCAATGCTCCTAGTCGTATGTGTCGCTACAAATACAGTCCAGGTCAAAATGTTAAAAGGTCTAAACTTTAATGAAACAATGAATTTTCGACAGAAGACGGCAACGGCAATGATGTTGGGTTATACTGGGCTTTGTATACTATCGCCTGTTGTCATATTTCATTTTCAGTGGATTCTGTAGCGTTGATAGGCTGTTAGTGAGATATTTCATTGAAAAGCCAAGTCAGACACCAGCCTACTTAGTCTCCTTATACAAATATCAAAGGAAACGTCCGAAAAGCATGGTATAGTAGCTCTGTCAAATCGTGTTTACGACTCCTGACAATCGAGTCAATCTGAAGTAGTGAATTACTACAGTGTGGTCGAAAACAATTTTTAAGTTCAAAATGATTACCAACGTCACTTTCTCTAAGGAAACAGGGCTATACCACCAAGCGCCCCCACTCAAAGTTTCTCAAATTTGGCGATACATATCTCATGCTGATAGCAAAATACGAGCATAGCATGCAAGATCTATGGCGTTATGTTTCGCAAATTGTGTTTAATTCCGCTTAACTCGGGGCTAGAGGCCGTATGAACCCATGTACTTCAAGATCCTGATGGTGCTCATATGAACAGCCACAATCAAAGCGTGACTGAGATAAATCCTTCTCATTCTCTCATTTACAACGAATACCATATGGAATAAGAATACTGATCAGCGATACGGGTTTGATATTTTTGAAAAATCATTGCCGGCATCATTGAAAAATGTTGACCGCTTCTTTTTGCAGAAAACTAGCCTATGTTTATGTATATCATGATTGTATTTTTGAATTTGGTGCTAATACTGTTATATGGAATATGGAATAGGTATCTGGATTATGGACGCGGATATTCTTTAATGGGCGAAGGCTGAATTATGAATGACGAACCAGACGCTAGCAATTTCCCTCGCATTACCTTACTCAGGAAGTTGCAAAGATTAATGATAGATAATCCGAAATTATTAACCATCCGAATTCCAACACAGGTTGCCTACTAAAGCTCAAGAAAACCGAAACCCTATCACAAATTAACGAACCGGTGAAAGAAATACATTGTTCTGTAGCAGTTGAGAATTTGTTAACAATGCTCCAACCAATGTAGTCGAGACTGTACAATTGGGGCGCGTAGCTGGGATATTAATTCGCTATGATTGCGTCTGTGGATAGCAAAACGTGTATTGATTAAAATGGTTGTTTTCGGTTCGCTTCCCATACGGACACAATGCTTTTTATATCCCCGCTACACCATTTTTCAAATCGCAAGAATTACCTCCAGCCTCTATATGCCATTGCAAATACTCATAGGGCGATACAAAGAATGCATTCAGTTTCTGGTCGAGACCCCGTCCAAGGAGTAAATCATAGTTTTCCAGCCTGATAGCTAATGCCGTGGTCATGGCATGTTGCAAATTATGCGGAAATATGTTTCAAGGGCGCGCGAGTCAGCCACAAACAAAAGATATTTATATGTCAATTCGTGAAAAGTACCACCTGCTAACAACGCAATTCAAACCAACCAATGCCAGGCTATCGAATCATGGCAACTAACTCTAAGTAAATGTTCATAACAGCGAAATCATGGCGCTTTTCGTCGTTTTTCTTTTGCCATCTACCACAGGGCGACTCTCAGATTCTGCTAAGAGCTTCAACAAATTTCTACGGGGCAGTACATGGCAATGCCAACAGCCTGTATGTGTAAAATTATGAAGAAAGTCGATTGTGAACACGTCAACTAACAAAAAGTCATGAAACTGGAGGTTCGTCCTGCTGATTGTGGCGAAAATTGGACTCTCAATCATTCTGATCTGACGCTATCACAAGTTCGAAATACGTTTATTAATCGGTGTAACAGGTCGTTATGTTGTGTCTTGAATGGTGAAACAATCTGTTTTCGATTTTGAAAGCGTTTTGATTGGCGCTTAGCATAACATGGCCTAATTGATTGTAAACTTGAAAATTCAGCCGGAGCCAGCATTGTCTTTTCCATAGGTCATGATGTTGTTGTGGTATGTTGGAGTTTATTATATGACTGTGCGTGTTACTCTTTCTCCATTGGACCATTCGCCGTCATGTGGCTGTCGCTGATCTTTCATATTGACTTCGAAGCGGGTCCATAAAAGTAATATTGACTCGGCGTGACGTATGCATATCTTCTCAGCCAATATGCATATAGTCGATGGATTGGCCATTGGTTTACGATTTGCCTGAGAGTAGGTACGAGATCGTCGGGAGCAAAACAAATGCCTACTTTTGTATGTTATATTCTAACTGCTTTCACCAATTTAACGAGAAGGACACATCGGTGTCATAAAATAAAAGAATTATAGTTTTTGACAAGGTCAATATGTAGTTTTGTGGATCTGAGACAACATTCATCGAGGCCGAATTGTATAACGTTCTAAATTAAAAGACTCATGCAGCAGTTATCACATTTCGAAGTAGAATTAATAGCGAGTTTATTTTAAGTTAAGTTTTAACCACATCCTCTGTCATGTTACAACGAGAAAGTTTAAAGATCACAAGAATCAAGCGAGGGCCGAAAGGTCTTACTCTCCCAGATTTAAATCTAACAGCGGTTGCTGTGCCACTAGCTCGGAGCATTTCTTCTTCAGATGCATTAGTTCGATTGAAGTCCGGATTTGCAGAACAAAGAGTCTAGGATCCGTATTGAGGATTATGTCTAGCTGGCGTTCGATTGTCTCCAGTCTTTATTCCTGTGCAGCACAGAAGACCCTCTGATCACGTCCCATGGCGTTTTCCTCCATACTTTCTTTAAGCTTCAGTCCACAACATTATCCTTGAATGGTTTCAGCTCGAGGACCATATTTATAAAGGATAGTCACATTGTAATCTCTGCACTTCCCGCTCTTATGCCCTGAAGCCCGGGCGCCAAGAAGCTCAAATATTACGACAATCCGCCATCGATCGATATTGATGCTGGAGTTATAAACAGCAATCTCTGCAATTCGAGTAGCAGAGTTAGGACAGTTAATTTTTGCAACGAAATGTCAAGATATTCAGTATTTTGATCCCAGTTGTTTTTATCGTCTCTTTGCAGGTGATGGCAGAATTCGAGAATAAGATGAAAGCAACCCTTGCTTACAAATACGGTGTTCACATACAGAAACCGGAAAATAAATTAGTCACAGATATTTGGAATGTTATGCAGCGAAAGGTAAATCTTATATTTAATAATTATTTGTGTAATCTGTATAATAGGAACAGTTAGACTGTGATCATATTTAATCATATTTAAATTATAGACAAAATGATAAGGTGACAATTTGACTGGCGGATTTCGTACGAGAGCTTCGTATGAACGGTTTCTCTTCACGCTCATCTGCCAAGATAAGCATTGTTGTGATTGACCGAACCGTGGGTCATTCTCGGGCAATTTCTTCGTAACAGTGAAGTCAAGGCATCAAATAAAGGACTGCAATATAGCAGAGAAGAGATTGTCTATGCAACCTATTCTATGTGAAGAAACTAATTCATGTGATGACTACCTTCTCTCTCGGCGTTGCACTGAAGACAACTAGCTTTATAATGAATAACTGATTATTTGATATGGTGTAGGGCCTGGTACTCAGTGAATACGTAAATTTAATGACTTTGATAGCGGAACAATAAATTGATCGTCAGTGATGCACCTTACGAGATCCAAATCACTGCTCTCCAGGACACTAGTATCACGTGAGGAGGGCACTTTACCACCGACCCTGTGTAGGGAGGCGTTACAATAAAAACTGATTTCTGTGATCGCAAGGTACCAGCGGGGATTATGGATTTATTATGGATTAAGAATACTGATCAGCGATACAGATTTGATATTTTTGGAACATCATGATGTCTTGCTGGCATCATTAAACACTGTTGACCGCTTCTCTCTTGCAGGAAACTAGCCTATGTGTATGTATACTATGATTGTCTTTTTGAATTTGGTACTAATACTGTTATATGGAATATGGAATAGGTCTTCGGATTATGGACGCGGATATTCTTTAATGGACGACGGCTGAATTATGAACGACGAACCAGACGCTTGTAATTGGCCTATCACCCGTGAATGTGTTCACAGCCATCGTCCTGCGCTGGCCCTGTTCCGGGTACGCGACACGATCAATGACGATCCAATTACGTCGATCCATTTTCCACGGCTTTCTGGAAGAATTTGAATTTCGACTATTTCTTACGGCATAAGGAGACGGACCGGGTTAGGTAATTTTAACCAAGTTTACCCAGATTTTACAACGGCGGGATTTATGCGATAGGGACAAAGCACAACAGTATAATCTAGCGATTCACTGGTACATGAAGTTAATGGGAAAAAACAAGGCTCCCTCTAATTACCTGCCACCGCCACTCGCCCCATCGACCATTCCAGCAGACATTCCCAATGACATCACCATTACCGTCAGCCATACTTCGGATAGTTTGAAGTTTTGAAGAGTGTGTCCACCTCGTTCAAGAAAAGGCAGTTTCAGTGTTGCAACGGGTGAAAGACAATCCTAACATGAGCTGGAATGATAAAGGTTGAACTTTTCGAACTGAGCCAAGTGCTACCCGGCACTGACATGGCCGATTCAGTAACTGTCAATGCAAGGTAATCCCACAGGGCCGGGACGTGTTTGTCAAACCGTATGTCCATGGAGTTTATATGGACATCCACAATCAAAGCTTGACTGAGATACATCATTCTCTAGATAGCGACTTTTACAACGAAAACATGGATTAAGAATTCTGATCAGGGATACGCCTTTGATATTTGGAACATCAAGATGGGGCTAGGTACTGGAGTGCGTGTGTGGATGTGTGTGTAGGTGATCTTACCCCCGGGGTTAGAGCCTCACTCCATTAAGACGTTGAGCACGTCTCCTCCTCCTCCTCCTGATTGAGTAGACTGGGAGTTATCTCGTTCCGATAGACATCGTTCGTCAAAGTCCAATTTCGATCCTACTCAGGACGACGACAGATTAGATCACAGAGCCCACCACCCAACCGAAAATACTCTCTCACTATCTCTTTCATTTGTATTTGTAAAACCATATTTGTCTAGGATTTTATTGTAAAAGTTCTAGTTACATATTTCAAATCCGTCTTCTCTTGTGGCACTCATGGTTAATTCTTGGTTTTAATACTACCTGACGCTCTGCCTACCAAAATTTCTTCCCTATCTCCGGAACGACGAACAAAATGAAAGTTGACCGTGACTTTTAGTTTAACATATTGAGGTCATTTTGAGCCTATTTGCATAGCCCCTGAGTAGAGGATCATGGGTAAATTCAAGATGGCGGCCCTGTGGGTACAAGAAAATAGACGTTTTCGTAATTTTTCTTCATAATTCCTGCTTTTCCGCGAGGAAAATTCGACAAAATCTATTTATTTTACATCAGACTATTTGCAAACACACAAATAAAAAAAATCGAAAAATCTGACCAAAAACATCGAGTAAAAATGCCTGTTTTGAAGATGTCGCCACTGTGACGTCATCAAAGCGGTGATCTTGGATTTTCTTTACATTTTCTGGTAGAGCGTGACCCAAGGGTATGGTGTGGTAAGTTTCAGCTCCCTAGCTCAAAGGGTAAGAAAATATTTAAGTGGGTAGGCGAAATGGCTCCTTCACGCCTGGACGGCCCCCAAAAAGCCTAGACCAAATAGGGTTAAGTTATACCCTATATTCCAACACAGTCTTCGAAAAGTGACCATGCAATCCGCCGTCCAATTATATGAAAGACGTCGCTTTCTAGAAAACACAAATATGACCATGTGTGTCACATCTGATAAAAAATCTGATTGCCTCTTCGTTCTTTTTTCATTCACAGTTGCAGTGTTGCGGTGTATCTGGTAACATTAATTCATCGACATCCTGGGCTATTTACAAGCTCGAGTCCAGTTGGTACCAACAATTTGTAACAGGTAAGATATAAACCTGCTCACTGGGGATTGATAACACATATGTGTACGCTGGCGTGGCTTATGCTACACGTGGCTACATGCATCACGACTCATTTAAACCAAATCCGACTGTAACCTGACGTAACAGACCTTGATGTCATGCTTGGGTGGAATGATGATTTCGTCATTGGCGGTACTGACACATAAAACTCATTCTATTTTCGTACTAATATTCGACAAATGTTGTATATACTCGGGGAGAAACCAAACCGAAGCCAAAGACACGAGGCTAGTAAACTGCCTGTAAAACAACTTTGCCAATCTGACGACACAGGTTCCGTGACGTCTTCGTTGTTGAGAGTGAAGCGCTCAGTTTGCGTCGGGCCTCACAGACATGTTCTGAAAAAGAAATGTATTCTATTAATACTCCCTCGTGTGGGCCGCTTCTTCTATCTGACGGTCACATAGTTCATCATTTTCCATCAGATAGTGTTATTACATCATCACTCTCAAATACCAATATATAATACCGCTCAAGCCGGTGCTAGGGGCCGTATGGTCATACCATTGAAGATTTTCACATGAATAGCTAAAATAAAGCGTGACTAGCATAGAAACCATCGCAGACATCAGTATTGGTTCTTGTGATGTTATTATGAATATTTATTCAGTATATTTGTGTGTGGTTCATTTTTCCGACATCCTTGATATGTTTCGTTTATCGCCGGTGCGACTTTCCTTGACATAATGAAGCGTTGGGATGTTCGGACAGCGCTCCATCTACTATATGCAGCAGAAGACTGTTGACCTCTGACATTTTGAATTTTACGGCAATTTGTTATTCAGTCTCCTCAAAGGATATAAAAAAAACTACCTTTATCTACGGAACGAAAAAAGAAAGAAAGCTGATACTCCATGACTTGTAGATCATCAAATGGGATCATTCTGAGTCTATTGGCGTAATCCCTAGAACAGAGATCATGAGGAAGTTCAAAATGACGGCCATGTTGCATACCAATAAAGTGATGTTTTCTTCATTTTTCTTCAAAATTCCTGCTTTTCTCAATGTTAACAGAGCAAAAACTATATTATTTCACATCAGATTATTATCTACTCATTCATCTTGCAGTTTTTGCGAATCACAGAAATAGAAAATTCGAAAAATTGACCAAAAAGATGTCTTTCTTGAAAATAACGTCACTGTGACGTCATCATACCGACCATCTTGGATTTTTACATTTTCTAGTAGCGCTTGATCCAAGGGTATAGTGTGGTAAGTTTCAGCCCCATAGCTTAAGGAGTAAGAAATATATTTAGGGGGCGAAATGGCCCTCACGCCTGGACAGGCCCCAAATAATCCAGGTCAGACAGGGTTAAGCTGCAAACACTACAGTGCTTGTGGGTCAAAGTGTTTGCACACAGTGGGGTACCAAAAAGCGACGAATGACGTCTAGGTTAAGACACAGTATGACAACAAAATGATAACCGTCACATGCGTCTTTGAACGAAAGGGAAAAAGCCTTTTTATTTTGCGCGGTTGATAAAATCCGCGGATATATACAGCGCCAACGCTGTAGAGCATGGTATGAAATGGCCGGATATTCGTACACAGCGCCACCTGTAAATGTGCCGTCGATGATAGATAGAAGGCAAGAATGTTTGTCATACATCTTTTTGCCATCAATCGTGCCTTGGACTGTTAAATGTGCTGCACCAGCGAAAACTAGCTCGGTCTCGAATGTTTGGCGTTTATATGAACCAAAACCTTTGACAATCTTGATCAGACATATGAAGTAAGCAATATATTGATCAGTTTAGAAGAAACATGACCCGAAACACTGTAATACGTTCTCACTTGTATTGTATTGCAGGTCGGCCTTACGTCCCAGATGCATGTTGTAAACGTTTTAGTAACGGTAACGTGTGTACAGGCCTACGCCCTATCAGAGGAATGCCAAAGTTTGGGCCTCCTGTTTTCTTCAACATATCAATGGTGGAAAATCCAAATATCAACACAGATGTAAGTATATATTACCTATACCTGAACATTTCGAAATAAATTTCCCATCACCATTAGACTGAAGATATGTGTCTAGTTGAGACATTAATATTCTAAAGTATATTGCGGTTATTTCGATACATGATAACGATTGTAGTAATTGTGCAGCACAATCTCCAGTATTGTTTATCCTTGTTAGAGGTTCGTACTTCTAAGAAGATATACCAACAGTCCTGCAAAGTACGAACTTGAGTAACGTTACTATTTTAGATAACGAACGAACAGATCGATACTATAAACAATAATGAAATACAATTTTGAATAAAGTGACTGTTTCCAGTAACACCAACATGTTCTACTGACAACAGTAACACAGACTTGAAATTGCTTTAACGAAGAAACAAATTCGACTACAAGATTGATCTCCCTCAGCTGAAATAACCATGATGTGTTTTGGGCCACCTTGTCGCTCTCAAACGAAGGAATTCGACAGTTAACAAGGCTACCGCGCCATTCCAGACATACTCAGCCTTACGAAAACATTAAGTAAACATCATTGAAAATTGTTTAATAAAGTCAATTAGCCACAATCTGTGACAAGTAATGAAATAGAAAATTATAGACATACCTTTATCTGTGGTCTAGTTGCGTGAGGTAATCGTCAGAAATATTACGCAAACATTGTTATTGATTTTAGTAACGAAACATTCAAATTGACATTTTCTTACTAAATTTGGTAACGTACTAACGATGTTCGTGCTTTTCTGGACTGATAAACATATGCATATTTCTTTTCGTTTCAGGGTTGTTCAGAAAGAATTGTGCATATCCCGCAAAGGGATATACTGATTGTGCTGATATTTTCAATCGTCTTAGCGTTTATTTCGGTAAGAGTAACTTATAGACGCGAACGAATAAGGATGTACGTAGTAATCTCGCGGGATACATTCAGATTGACATCTTCGTGTCTGATGTTTATATAGATCAGTTTCTCATACGGAAGATCGTCAAGTTCGATAGATATCGCAATTAAATAGGTTTCCAGTGTAAAAGACCTTGAAAAAGTCCGAAAAGATACCTGGTGACATTCATTGCAAATTTGTATTGGTGTTTTCGATTGATAAAACATTCAGGTTATTGCTTCGAGAGTGAAGCTCCACCGCTGAATGTTATCTACGCTTAACTGAATCAGCCACCATTTTGCCGTAGTAGGTTATCTGTCTGGAGTGAGAAGAGAACCAGAAATGTATAGTAATCCATTTCCAAATATTCACTTTCAAAGCAAATTAACTGTGCTACAGGTATAAATATACTTGTGATAATTACCACAGCAATATCTGGGATAATATTCAACGTTGATTATCATTTTACTGATTTCAGATTAGCGACCTGACATTATCACTCTGTCAGTGTAAACAACCCAGACAATACGACTTCAGATGACATTGGTGACTTACTGCCCTTATATAATTGCTCAAATACAACGACAGGTGGCGCCCCAGTTCAATGCTCCACAATTCTTGACGAAGGTGTCTGGTTTGAATTGCACATTGTAAAATCCTCTCGTGTGGGAGTGGTGTAATCACCAATGGTGAATACGGAACGATAACTAGAGGAAGCATCTCAATGAAGATTCAGCTGTGATAAACGGATTGTGCTGAGCTACAGTCTTTTCTGTTTCTCACTCTGGACAAAAGTGTGTATCAAGCCAGACACTGCGAAAGACACACGGCCCTTTCAAAAGACTACCAGTCACATTAGTGGCGCAATATCGTGCACAAAACTAGCCGAATTGTGCACTTCGAGGTAAAAGCATGAAACTTGGCATGATAGTAGCCAAAGATGTCCTGACCATTTTCTGATAAGGACCCACTCATTTTTTTCCCAATATGGCCGCCAAATTCAAGATGGCCGCCAATATAATGGTCAAATACAGCAATATGATAATAATACTGTTTATTGTTTTAGTCGAGATCATGAAACTTGCAGCGATGCTTGTTATTAATGCTCTAGTCTGTTTTCAAGAAAGATCTGTAAAATAATTTTGCAAGGTGGCCACCAAATTCAAAATGGCGGACATGCTAATGGTCAAATTAGTGGTAAATCATCATATAATGCGTAAAGGATTATGTCTGTATTGTGCACTTAATGTATTCTGCTGAAGCCAAGCAAATAATTCCTGCTACGAATAAACTTTATCTTTCACGGTTAAATGACAGTCGTATTCAAGATGGCTGACAAAAGAAACGCATTTTAATATGAAAAAAAACAGTCCAAGGACCACTTTCTGGATCTTGGAGCAACGTCGGTCCTCGGAAACATAGTAAGAATTAAAGCTTTGGTCCTCACCTTACGGTATATACGTGTACACACACGCCCGCACACACACACACACACATACATGATTCAAATGTGGACAGGCAGGACGGCGATGCGGCGATTGGTGGCGAGAACAACGTAGGGGAGTTTTTTTGTAGGAAGGTTTATTAAAGTGGTGGTATACCGGAATTTTCGTTGAAACCGGTTGTGCTAAAAATAGATCGCCAGCTAGAGCACTATCAAAGCAAACGTTCTGACTCTTTCAGCAGTCATTCGTTCAACCACTTACGCCACGATGTTCTCGTGTACCACTTGATCCAAGTCCTTTACACGCTTGCACGACTTACAATGCCATGAGTCTACCATCCACGATGCTACTGCCCAGTACACATGCGAGACCTGCGGGGATACATTTAATCGCCTGGATAATTTACAGTGCCATGAACGGTTTCTCCATGAGAAATCCAGGCATCAAATATGGGGACTGTGGACACCACTTCGGACTACAGTCAGTTGAGATCTCACGAAAGTGTAATCCATGGACATGCATGCTTGAGGGTTGAGGAAGCCGTGGCGTTTGACTCCATCCTCGAGTCTACTTTTCAAGATCCTGTTGGCGAGTATACATATGTTCGATCGGCAGGAGGTCATTTAGTCGTAAGGATAATTTACGGTGACATCAACGTTCGGTCCAAAGAGCACCCAGCCAGGAATGCCATCATTGCGGTCGAGTCTTCAGACTCCAGTCAGTTGAGCCCTATCAATCCGAAAGACATCCACAGTTTGTGTTCCATTTTGTGTTCTATCCATGACTTATACTAATACTTATTCTGATGGTCGGCTTCTGATTGAACAAGAGCCATCTGAGATCAGCACAATTAACTTCTGATTTGAGAAGAGCAGCTGACTATGCGGCCAAGACACGGACAATAACATAAGTGAATAGCAAACACATCCATAGCGGCTCCCCCAGCGTGGGTGTGTTCTGATGGAGGGGATAATAAAAGTATTGACCTGTAATCCTTGTTGTTGTTGTTCTCTTATTTGACTAACCAATCAAAATAGTACTTATCACGGACTCGTAGAGCTACGTATAAGCGCACATATGTGATATCGCCTATAAAACACGTCCCTCTGGACCCCACACTCCCATTTCAACTGTTGCAGAGCCATGACGGAAACCCTATGCCACTCGCATTTTACAGCATGTGACCGTGGTTAACTCACCCATGAGTTACCGAGTAGTGGTTCGGTCCATGTTTGCAGATGGCGACGACAACGAGGGGTGATGCCAGATCCTGGAAGAGTTCACAGAAGCGGTCCTCGACTCGATGGCGAGGTGTGCTATTACCCACCACTATACTGGACTATGAAAGCCATCCTTGATGCTCGGGCTATGGACCACGAACGCTCACGCCGGAACCAGCGACGGCTCGTGGACCTCGCAATGGTCTTTGTTCTATTGACCCTGACGCTGTGGCTATGACAGTTCTGTCTTCCAGCGACAGAAAAGAACGGCTCTTCAGAGCCTCCATGTCTTCCGAAAGAGAAACGGCTAACTAAGCATGATGTTCACACACACATACACAAACACACACACACGCGCGCGCAATCACTCACTCACCATCGTTAGTGCGTCCATGCCTTAAGATGGGGGTTGGGCATGCCTCACGGGCAATTTGGACCACGGATGGTCCATCTCTACCCCAAACACCTTCCTTCACACGCCCAAAATGCCCACTTTGGATACTACTCCTATTGATGACATCACCAACGATGTCACAGATGACGTGGACATCCCTCAAGGTGTGGTCTACACACCAAGGACTTCACAATGACACCTCATACGACGCATTCGGACCAAGAATGGTCCTTCAATCGCTGAAACACACTCCCACGCACGCCCTGAATGACATCTTGATGTTACTACTGCCCAACTGAGCATGCGTAGCGCAATGCGACTTCCAACAAAAACCATACCATTCGTTGTCTACATGCTGACAGCTACAGGATGACACCCAACACGGTCCATTCGGACCACGGATGGTCCATCTCTACCCCAGAAACCTCCCTTCACATCCCTAAAATGCCCACTTTGGCTACTTCTCCTACTAATGACCTCACCGATGACGTCACAGACGACGTGGACATCCCTCAAGTCGTGGTCTACACATCGAGGGCTTCACTTTGACACCTCACACGACGCATTCGGACCAAGAATGGTCCCTCAATCGCTCAAATATACCCATGCGCACCTCCAGAATGACCACTTTACTTACTACACCTCAACTGCTCATGCGCAGATTGGCACGACTTCCAATCGAAAACATGCCAATCTGACTCAACCCCACGAATGCTTCACTAGGATACCCCAACCGGTCCATTTGGATCAAATATGGGTCCCTTGATTGCCCAAACATGTCATTTCCCGCGTCCAAAATGACATCTTTCGTTACTACTGCCCTACTGCGCATGCGTAGCACAATGCGCCTTTCAACAAATACCATACCATTCGTCGTCTACATGCAGAGAGCAACAAGTTGACACACCACACGGCCCATTCGGACCACGGATGGACCATCTCTACCCCAGACACCTTCCTTCACACCCTCAAAATTCTCAGTTTGGCTACTACTCCTACTGATGACGTCATCAATGACATAACAGATGACGTAGACATCCCTCAAGTCGTAGTCAACACCCCAAAACATTAAATGGAAAATGTCGGAGACACCAATAGCTAGCATCATGCCAAGTGTTAGGCTTCTGACACAAATCAAACAATGAACTAAGGTAATTTCAGTATTTGGCCATTATTATGGCGGCCATCTTGAATTTGGCGGCAATGTTGGAAACAAATTGTGTGGGTCCTTATCAGAAATTGATCGGGTCATCATTGGCTACTACTATGCCAAGTTTCGTGCTTTTACCTCGAAGTGCACAATATTTTCACAATATTGCTCTACTACATACATGTAATGCATCAATGTGTTTGAAAACAAGTGAATGAAGCGCATACGTCCAATAAACGGCGTACCAGCAGCCAAGAAACTTACTGGAATTGAAAACGAAACGGAAGTCACTAACAGCCTCCCCGTTGAAAAGGATGAAGTATGCGGTCTATAATATTTAGTGTACAAATGTACAAGCAGTGAAATGTCAGTATTCTTGACTACACGCTGGACGAAGTGATTGTGTTATGATTTTTTTTTCTTCTTCCTCAGGAGACAAGAACAGTCCTATTACGATTACACCCGTGGATTATTTTTATTACATGTGGTTATTTTGCAGTGAGAATGTAAACGTATAATAGAGTTCTTAGCGCGCATCCTCCACTTCAAGAAGTGTATATATTTTTATAATGGAAACAAATTACCATTCCCTATTCTGCAGTTTCTTATCTGTGATGGGAAAAATTCAGCTGTCAAATTCAGAGGAGATAAGTTACGCTCTCGGAATGACGGATTCACTGGTTTCGTGTCGTGAATTCTGGTGCCGATGTGGAAGCTAAGAATGTCCGGTGGCTAGGAGTGTCCGGTCCATATCTTCTAACCCAGCTAGGACACTTTTCTCCACATTGGGGACAAGTATCCGTCCTTATTTGCAATAGAAAAGGATATGAAAAGGGACACTAATCACCAGGACATTCTTATATATCACACAGATATGGTAAATTTCGCCAAGACTGAAATCCAGTCATTAAAAAGTGATGCCTTTTGGATTGCAGCCGCCAGTCTAAGTTATCGCATAGGTAACGAACACTCATATGAGGGATAACTGTTGCTTCCATACGGAGACACCTGCTGCATAATCGTTCGACACATGGTTACGGTAATGCTCACAAATACCGATGTAGAAAGAAACAATATCACAGGAAACGAAGCCACTCCTCCTATGCTTCTCTCCAGAACAAAATATTTTACCAGAGTTGCCACCAGGTGATGACGTCATTTTCAAAAACGGCATTTTTTGGTCGATTTTTCGGTCGGATTTTCTGAATTCTTTATTTATGCAATTTCTTCACAAAAACTGCATGATAAATTAGTAAATATTAATGTGATGTGAAATAAAATAGTTTTTGCCCACTTTTTATCGCGAAAAAGCAGAAATTTTAAAGAAATATGACAAAAACATCACTTTTCTGGTACCCAACGTGGCCGCCATGTTGAATTTACCCATGATGCTCGAGGGGTTATACAAATAGGCTCAGAATGACCCCAATATGATATACTATAAAGTCAATGAGTTTCAGCTCTCCATTTTTTGTCATTCCGGAGATAGCGGAGAAAGTTTGGTAGGGGGAGCCAAAATGCCCCCCCCCCCCCCCCCCCCCCCAGGCCAGATAGGGCTAAGTAGATTGGCCCTGGAAATCAAATGGGACCAAACACATGACGCCTCTAACATCAGGACTAACAAATATATACCTGTAGTCGTTTCAGTCATTTCCGTCTGTTACCTCATGGATTACCCGGATGTTCATATCAGCTTCAGAGACATCCATCGTTTTATTACCATGCGCCATAAATCGTTATATTCGATATTTGAGTGGGTATCTGTTCATATACTATATATTTGTTTGATACTGGTTTATATTAAACATTCTGACTGAAATCTCTTTCATATCAGTATTTTGTTTTTTTGGTACAGGCCATACTAACACTCATATTTTAAGGATAACCAAATGTTTGTGTTTGAGTTTATTTCACCAATCAAACAGCATAATCAAGACAACTGTGATCTATACATATATACAATACTTTTACAAGTAGAGAATAGTCAAATGATTGATTGGCGGGAAGAAAAACCCAAAGAGCTTGTGATACCCCTAAGAAAGTAGAAATTCATACGTATAAAGAACATTTACAGAGAATTATAATGAAAACATAAATACATTTTGTCAGGAGCTCGATAAAGATCGAGAGATGCAAAATCCAATAAGTACAAACACGGCTCTGTGCGTCTGCTAGCCAACGGGGTAGTAATGTGTAATGCAACCACGATGTAAATCTTTAAAAAGAGATTTAAAAGAGATACGGAAACACAATTGTGGAGGTAAGAAGAAAGTTTGTTTCAGTCACACGGAGCCTTTCTTCTGGGGGTATAAAATGATAGGTTAATACCATAAAAGCATGTATGAAGCCCATGCAATAGTAGCTGTATATATGGACATCAGATATTTTAGTGAAGTATATCAGAAATTTCCTCAATAATTGAAAAGGATGATGAATGAATTTATGAGAACATTAAAACGTTAGATACACATTCAAACCAGTCAATGTCAGTATTTTCAGGCCTGCAAACTGTGGAGCATTGTGTTCATATTTATTAGCGAGGAAGATATTGTCTTTTCTGTAAAATAATCAGAGACTGAGGATGAGTAGGATACGTACTGCACCATATTATTATATTATATTATATAACAGATAGGTGAAGATCATAGAGTAGCAGAGTACATACAGCGTTTGCTTGTTACGGCAGTCTTTAACACAATTTAACATTTCAATATTCTGGAAATCTTTTATTCCAGTTAATATGAATTGTCCAATTAAAGGTGTAATCAGACTCAAATCTAAGCCGAAATCGATGTCTCTCAAACTCAGCGAAAGTGACATATGTTACACTATTTACAAAATGAAACACATTTGGCCACAAAAGTAGTAGATAATGCGTGACTGAGGTATTACTTCTCCTCTCAAATCCACATAGACTCCTCCTCCCAAATCTCCATAGCTTCCATCCATCGCAATCCAGCATCACCCAACGACCGCCGTCATACGTCATTATCAATTTCTATTTGCATAAATTATTGTGTCTGGATATTAATAAATTATATACGTTATAATTTACCTAAATATATATATAGTATAGATCTACATATGATATTATTAATAAACCTTCCGAATTTATACGTTAATCGTTAATAACGATTAAATAACACGACATATATTTTAGGTTTTATATCGCTTTTACAAGAAGATGTTATTTCGATATATATATATGTAGTACGGATTCATGTCAATAAATTCTCCGAATCTGTACGTTAACCGTTCATATATACGCCCTATAATGTAGGCTCTATATTTATTTTTACATTTCAATCAGTGTATGGTGATACTCGGCTAATAATGACGCGGTAAATATTGATTATAACCTCGCTGTACAGATAGAGGTGGTCGATGTTACATAATTGTATTGATTTTAGTATGTACCTGTGTAAGTATATGAAGCTGTATTGATGATGATGAAACAGCTGTGATAGAATAAATAGAGATGGCACGGTTTGAATATAGGGGAGTATCGACTATAACCCTCATGAGTTATTTCAATTAGTGTATGGTAACATTGGGTTTTGGATGTTTATACTTCTTATATTTACAGAACGATACCGATTGTATGAGGCGCCGTTTGTGACAATATTGTCAACGACAAATATATAGAGTTAAAACCAAAATATAAAGTCGCCGTTTGTGAAAATATTGTCAAACACAAATATATAGTTAAAACCTTTGTAAATATATATAAAACGAAATAAATAGGGCCTATGTATAAAGTTTATTTTTTTTTATTTTTATAAATATTTTTTTAACATAAATAACGATAGGAAGTTAAGACGTTAAATATAACGTAAATATAAAGCACACGAACAAACTTAAAATTATAGAGTGTACATGTAAACAGGATATGCCCAAAGGAAGCTGCGCAATCGATGTGCGCGCGAGTGATACTGGTTAATCAAAACTGCAACTGGGTTCTGGAGCGAAACTATGACAGCGGTGAAAGCCACTCGCATGTCACAGATGTGGCGAATCAAACAATAAGATCACGTACCTGAACATATTTCAGCTCACTGCCATTATAATTTAGTAGAGGCCTATTCCAATTTTCAACAATTACTGTTGTCATTTACAATCGTACTTCAGAGTTATCACATCAATTAGATATAAGTACATCTACTTATAAATCAACATAAGATATCCTAGCCTGCAGCCAATATCATAGCCTGTCCCTTTGATGTTCAATCCACGATTCCGCTGGCCAAGTCGCTGGTTGCTATTTGCCGCATAAAAACATCAACAGAAGTTGAAATAAAACATGCGCAATAACGATGTATTAATTATGCGCAGCACAAATATTAGGCAATTTGAAATCATACTGAATATGAGCATATTTCATTGATCAGAATATGACCATTCATAGCTTAGTTATAGGATTTGTAATTATATTGTCGTTTTTGTATATTTTATCGTTTTTCGATAATTTCCGCATTTCCAAACAAGACGAAAATTTGTACTTGGTATACGTACAGCGAATGTGGAAACTAATGGCTCATGAAGAATACTAGATTGGCCTTTTTTCACTTTTGCGCTGCCTCGAAGCTGTTACTAGTAACTAAGGAATCAGTCGAAGCCGTTTTACCCCTGCGTGCTAATCGCTAATTGATCTTCAATACGCGTGGGGTTCTTGACGGGCATCGGTATTAACCCTATTATATACGCTGACGAGTGAGTGAATAGGGTTTAACGTCGCTTTCAACATTTGTTCAGCTATATCACGACGGGGAAGGGAAGGGAAGGGAGGTGAGTGGGAGGGGTGTGGTTAACTACTTGTAACCGAGCAGATCTAATGCTGCCATTTTATACTGCTGTCCCACCGAAATATCATTCCGTAGGCAAACATGACACCCCACTCAGTCACATTATACTGACACCGTCCTTGTTCTATCCTCTTAATACTGAGCGTAAGCGAGGAAGCAACAAGTTCCATTTTTCAAGTCTTTGGTATGACCCGGCCAGGGATTGAACCCAGTACCTAGCGCTTACGAATATCAACAGTTTATTTTATTCTACTTACGTTATACTAACTTAAAACCTAAAAAGTTTGAGATCAAGTAAGCGTATCATGCTATAATAAATGATCTCGATAATGAAAACGAGGAACGGTGAACGCAACAGTACAATACACACTGGTGGTTCCCACAGTATACGCCATGGTTCTTTCATAATGTGAGAGCGGTACGTTTGATGATACCAGCATAGTGCAACCGGTTTCCTCATGACCCATTAGTTTCCACATCCGCTGTACTTATACCAAGTTCCCTGCAAATTTTTGTCTTGTTTGGAAATTCGGAAATTATCGAAAAACGATAAAATATACAAAACGACAATATAATTCCAAATCCTATAACTAGGCTATGAATGATCATATTCTGATCAATGAAATATGCTCATATTCAGTATGATTTCAAATTGCCTAATATTTGTGTTGCGCATAATTAATGCATCGTTATTGCGCATGTTTTATTTCAACTTCTGTTGATGTTTTTATGCGGCAAATAGCAACCAGCGACTTGGCCGGCGGAATCGTAGATTGAACATCTAAAGGACAGGCCGTGATATTGGCTGCAGGCTAGGAGTGAGTGAGTAGGATTTAACGTCGTTTTCAACATTGTTTCAGTCATATCAAGACGGTGCCTACATGTGCCAGAACACGAGAGTATCCACAGTTCCTATTATTCTGGACACTGATCAGCCCAGTCAGTACAGCACCCGGTCACCCATCCACTGCAGGCTAGGATATCTTATGGTGATTTATAAGTAGATGTATTTATATCTAATTGATGTGATAACTCTGAAGTACGATTGTAAATGATAACAGTAATTGTTGAAAATTGGAATAGGCCTTTACTAAATCATTATGGCAGTGAGCTGAAATATGTTCAGGTACGTGATCTTATTGTTTGATTCGCCACATCTGGGACATGCGAGTGGTTTTCACCTCTGTCATAGTTTCGCTTCCGAACTCAGTTGCAGTTTTGATTAACCAGTATTACTCGCGCGCACATCGATTGCGGTTTACATGTACACTCTATAATTTTAAGTTTGTTCGTGTACTTTATATTTACGTTATATTTAACGTCTTAACTTCCTATCGTTATTTATGTTCAAAAAATATTTATAAAAATAAAAAAAATAAAAACTTTATATATAGGCCCTATTTATATCGTTTTATATATATTTACAAAGGTTTTAACTATATATTTGTGTTTGACAATATTGTCACAAACGGCGACTTTATATTTTGGTTTTACCTCTATATATTTGTCGTTGACAATATTGTCACAAACGGCGACTTTATATTTTGGTTTTAACTCTATATATTTGTCGTTGACAATATTGTCACAAACGGCGCCTCATGCGATTGAGTTAGGGTAGGGAATGATGTAATACGATCGACATATAATAAGAGTTGAAAGGATATAGCGTGAAATAAATCATTATTTGAGAACGGTCAAACCGCTTGTCGAAATATATATACGGCTAATAGTATTCGATTTATATCTTACTTCGGAATGGCGAATTTACTGAAAAATACCATCGAACCTAAAGAATCGTCCGTAAGTATTACAATTTTATTACGACTTACTCACCGACAATACCGGTGCGTTTTATCATATGTCTTTGTCGATATAATGATGTACATAGCGAACGGCGTTGTAAATGATCGATTATAACCGATTTGAATATAATGTCTGCTCACTTTTAATATTTCAACTGTATATTTTTTATAGGCTAACAACTCTGCGTGGGCTGGATTCGTGGGAGAAAATGACGTTTTAGGTAGTTCGGGCTGGCCAAGTTTGGAGAATGCATTTGCCGTAGATGCGGTCGTTGAAACACGGCCCGTTTATAATGACGATGATTGGAAAGTGAATATAAGAAGTTCGACAACCATTCTCCTAAATGATTCCCCTTCACTACCGGATATTAAAACACGAAAATGTGTGGAAGAATTAGCCCGTTTATTTCCACCCCGAGTATCATCACTGGATAGTAGCTGTAACCGATTATCGTCCGTATAAAGTCATATCGAAACGACTCTGGACGGTGGCTGAAAGAAAGAAGAACACAACTTCGGTTGTTAAAGTTCAAAGTATATATTTATTGATACAAATTAATTAATTTAGTAATGACAGTTTCAAAACGAAAATACAAACTGAGCACTCCTAATACCCAAACGTCAATTTCATTTCCATAACCCTGTGAAAGAGCTGAGGGTATATCGATAACGAATGCAACGGTACGCCCTGGTGGCGAAATCAGCTAATCAAAAGGTTTGATCGGTTGTCTTGTGTACTCGCGCGGTAAGAGTCTGTTTATTAAGAATTTACGCATCTCAGCGGCAGATTCTTCCGCTTCATCGTTTGATAAGTCGTCTTCCTCACGCATCCGTTTCTTAGTCGCCATTACTTTCTGATGAATCGGGTGCTTCCGTAGTTTTCTCCATAACCTTAAATTACGGACGTCGATATTTCGGAACCTTGTCTGTATTCTGGGTAAAAGCTTGTCATATGCCATCTGATGCGCAATTGGTTCATCCATTCCGTCTTCTTCGTAAACTTCCGCAAGTTCGTTTATACCGGATTCATGATCATCAATCGCTTTATCCGCGAAGAGATTCCACAAACACACGTCATTCTCGACATCATCGTTATCACCAGCATCATCATCGTCACCATTACCTTCATCATCACCATCATTGTCATCATCATTATCATCATCATCATCGGCGTCAGTAGCGTCGGTATCATTTTGATCACCATGGTAGCCAAAAGTTTGACCTGAAGTACATTTATTTTTACCTTTACTACCGGAACTGGAAAATTCGTCCCCAAGGACAATACTTCCGCCCGCATGGTAATACGATCCTCCACATGCCGTAGGGTCACTCACCGTCATCGTATAGGGATGTTCTACTCTACTTGGTGGACCTATAGCGGGACTCGGTGGTGTCTCTTGTCTATGCATTAGACGCATATGTCTGAACATATTGTCGCGACGAGAGAGTGTCTTCTGACAGAACGGACATGTACTCGACATGGTGCCCGGTCAGAGGGCAGATACAGACTGAGGCTAATGGTGTACAAACGACCTCATATGATCACTCACTCACTCTCACTAACTCACTCACTCAGTCAATCAGTCAGTCATTCACTCACTCACTCACTCACTCACTCACTCACTCACTCACTCTCACTAACTCACTCATCATCGTTAGTGCGTCCATGCGTTAAGGCGGGTGTTGGGAACGTCTCACGGACGTTGGGCATGCCTCAATCACTCAATCACTCACTCAGTCACTCACCATCGTTAGTGCGTCCATGCGTTAAGACGGGCGTTGGGAACGCCTTACGGACGTTGGGCATGCCTCAATCACTCAATCAGTCACTCAGTCACTCACGCACTCACTCAGTCACTCACTCACTCTCACTAACTCACCCACCATCGTTAGTGCGTCCATGCGTTAAGACGGGCGTTGGGAACGCCTTACGGACGTGACTGATTGAGTGATTGAGGCATGTCCAACGTCCGTAAGGCGTTCCCAACGCCCGTCTTAACGCATGGACGCACTAACGATGGTGAGTGAGTTAGTGAGAGTGAGTGAGTGACTGAGTGAGTGCGTGAGTGACTGAGTGACTGATTGAGTGATTGAGGCATGCCCAACGTCCGTAAGGAGTTCCCAACGCCCGTCTTAACGCTTGGACGCACTAACGATGGTGAGTGAGTGACTGAGTGAGTGATTGAGTGATTGAGGCATGCCCAACGTCCGTGAGGCGTTCCCAACATCCGTCTTAACGCATGGACGCACTAACGATGGTGAGTGAGTTAGTGAGAGTGAGTGAGTGAGTGAGTGAGTGAGTGAGTTAGTGACTGAGTGAGTGAGTGAGTGAGTGACTGATTGAGTGATTGAGGCATGCCCAACGTCCGTAAGGCGTTCCCAACGCCCGTCTTAACGCATGGACGCACTAACGATGGTGAGTGACTGAGTGAGTTAGTGAGAGTGAGTGAGTAAGTGAGTGATCATATGAGGTCGTTTGTACACCATTAGCCTCAGTCTGTATCCGCCCTCTGACCGGGAACCATGTCGAGTACATATCCGTACTGTCAGAAGACACTCTCTCGTCGCGACAATATGTTCAGACATATGCGTCTAATGCATAGACAAGAGACACCACCGAGTCCCGCTATAGGTCCACCAAGTAGAGTAGAACATCCCTATACGATGACGGTGAGTGACCCTACGGCATGTGGAAGATCGTATTACCATGCGGGCGGAGGTATTGTCCATGGGGACGAATTTTGCAGTTCCGGTAGTAATGGTAAAAATAACCGTACTTCAGGTCAAACTTTTGGCTACCATGGTGATCAAAATGATACCGACGCTACTGACACCGATGATGAAGATAATGATGATGACAATGATGGTGATGATAATGAAGGTAATGGTGACGATGATGATGATGACGGAGAAGTTACGGATGATGATGATGATGATGATGATGCTGCTGGTGATAACGATGATGTCGAGAATGACGTGTGTTTGTGGGATCTCTTCGCGGATAAAGCGATTGATGAACATGAATCCGATATAAACGATCTTGCGGAAGTTTATGAAGAAGGCGGAATGGATGAACCAATTGCGCATCAGATGGCATATGACAAGCTTTTACCCAGAATACAGACAAGGTTCCGAAATATCTACGTCCGTAATTTAAGGTTATGAAGAAAACTACGGAAGCACCCGATTCATCAGAAAGTAATGGCGACTAAGAAACGGATGCGTGAGGAAGACGACTTATCAAACGATGAAGCGGAAGAGTCTGCCGTTGAGATGCGCAAATTCTTAATAAACAGACTTTTACCGCGCGAGTACACAAGACAACCGATCAAATCCTTTGATTAGTTGATTTCGCCACCAGGGCGTACCGTTGCATTCGTTATCGATATACCCTCAGCTCTTTCACAGGGTTATGGAAATGAAATTGACGTTTGGATACTAGGATTGCTCAGTTTGTATTTTCGTTTTGAAACTGTCATTACTAAATTAATTAATTTGTATAAATAAATATATACTTTGAACTTTAACAACCGAAGTTGTGTTCTTCTTTCTTTCAGCCACCGTCCAGAGTCGTTTCGATATGACTTTATACGGACGATAGTCGGTTACAGGTACTATCCAGTGATGATACTCGGGGTGGAAATAAACGGGCTAATTCTTCCACACATTTTCGTGTTTTAATATCCGGTAGTGAAGGGGAATCATTTAGGAGAATGGTTGTCGGACTTCTTATATTCACATTCCAATCATCGTCATTATAAACGGGCCGTGTATCAACGACCGCATCTACGGCAAATGCATTCTCCAAACTTGGCCAGCCCGAACTACCTAAAACGCCATTTTCTTGCACGAATCCAGCCCACGCAGAGTTGTTAGCCTATAAAAAATATACAGTTAAAATATTAAAAGTGAGCAGACATTATATTCAAATCGGTTATAATCGATCATTTACAACGCCGTTGGCTATGTACATCATTATATCGACAAAGACATATGATAAAACGCATCGGTATTGTCGGTGAGTAAGTCGTAATAAAATTGTAATACTTACGGACGATTCCTTAGGTTCGATGGTATTTTTCAGTAAATTCGCCATTCCGAAGTAAGATATAAATCGAATACTATTAGCCGTATATATATTTCGACAAGCGGTTTGACCGTTCTCAAATTATGATTTATTTCACGCTATATCCTTTCAACTCTTATTATATGTCGATCGTATTACATAATTCCCTACCCTAACTCAATCGATATCGTTCTGTAAATATAAGAAGTATAAACATCCAAAACCCAATGTTACCATACACTAATTGAAATAACTCATGAGGGTTATAGCCGATACTCCCCTATATTCAAACCATGCCATCGCTATTTATTCTATCACAGCTGTTTCATCATCATCAATACAGCTTCATATACTTACACAGGTACATACTGAAATCAATACAATTATGTAACATCGACCGCCTCTATCTGTACAGCGAGGTTATAATCAATATTTACCGCGTCATTATTAGCCGAGTATCACCATACACTGATTGCAATGTAAAAAATAATATAGAGCCTACAATATAGGGCGTATATATGAACGGTTAACGTACAGATTCGGAGAATTTATTGACATGAATCCGTACTACATATATATATATCGAAATAACATCTTTTTGTAAAAGCGATATTAAACCTAAAATATATATCGTGTTATTTAATCGTTATTAACGATTAACGTATAAATTCGGAAGGTTTATTAATAATATCATATGTAGATCTATACTATATATATATTTAGGTAAATTATAACGTATATAATTTATTAATATCCAGACACAATAATTTATACAAATAGAAATTGATAATGACGTATGACGGCGGTCGGTGGGTGATGCTGGATTGCGATGGATGGAAGATATGGGGATTTGGGAGGAGGAGGCTATGTGGATTTGAGAGGAGTAGTAATGCCTCAGTCACGCATTATCTACTACTCACAAAAGACTAAACTTGTTTCTACCATTCACGAGAAAATAGAAGGAATTGATCTTTGAAAATAAACGGCATGGCATGCTGTTTATTTTTCCACGAGCGTGTCAACAAGCGTATACACATGTGGTGCATTCTGCCAACGTATGATATGCGACATTACCGAACTTCAGGCGCGAGCCATGGCGTTATCTCAGACTAGTAGTACCCATCCACTGCGCATGACCGCTATCGGGCCAAAGTTATTAGACGACGGCGGCCAGTCTAGTTATCCCACGGCTGCAGCTGTTCAGCATTCAGATTCGTGAGCGTCGCTACGTCACTCATACGTCACGCAGTGAAGTCGTTTCCCTCTCCACATACAACACACACTCAATGGCGAAACAGAAACCCGTCAAAGCGAGCAGAGTTTCAAATTTCTCCGATAAGATATTCTTGCATTCGTTGTATCTGGCGATCCCACTATTGTCAAATATAATAGATATGATGCTTTAGTAATCTTCCCTGCTGAAAACGCACAGGGGAGAGTTCACGAAATCCATCGATTTTGAGGCTGATTACATCTTTGAGCTTATCGTTAAGAAAGACGCCAAGAAACTTAAAATATTTGACTTCTTCGATTTCTGTTGCCCACAATAAGTAATTGTGAATTATAGTCCACTCACATATGCAACTCTGCGTAGATCTGTGGAATATGTTAAGTGGGTAAATACATCAAATACTATTCTCTAACTTGAAAAAAAGCCACTGGATTCCTTGTTCTCTAAAACACTGAATGGATGTTATGGGGATAATACAGTAGGCGGATAGAATGACGGTATTGGAACCCCTCCTCGTGTACATCGAAACTAAGGTTCCGTGGAACTTGATCTCGACATTGTTCCGTCTGAAATGCAGATCATACCCTCAGGCATGTCAGGAACGAGGTCGTCCTATTTAACCCTGTCTGACCTGGGCGATTCGGACCTGTCCTGGGGCCATTTCAGCCCCCTGAACATTATTCTTACCCCTTGAGCTACGGAGCTGAAACTTATCACACTATATCCTTGAGTCAAGCTCTACTAGAAAGTATTTGAAAAATCCAAGATAGCTGCCATGATGACGTCACAATGACGCCATTTGATTTATTTTAAAGGAATTTAACTCTATATTTAGACCTTTATTTTAATAGTTTGAAAATACATGCAAAAAGTTTGCATTGTAGACCAGATTGCTAGCAATAGCTTTGGCTGAGGCTCTCTAGGAAGTTTCCAACAGTAAAGTATGGTTTTGTATATACTCTTTGTGTAAGACGATCGTGCTAATGATGAAACCAATTCCTTGGTATTTCGGGCCTTTGTTAGGGGGAAGTACCAAAAGGAAAATTTCACTCAATCGTACGAAAACTGTTCATTTCCTATGCATTTCATATGTATATAAGCGTCGAGCCAACTGTATCGAGCGTGTTAATGGCTCATTTATCGTGAAACAAAGCAATTCTTACATCGGTACAGCGTTCAGAGCAAAAATACGTGGGCAAGTATGGGCAAGGAGAACCAGACAAAATATTCATCTCGTAAATTCCTTTAAATTCTCTATGGAATTGTGTTTGCTTGAGGTCTTATTTATATGCACGTCTTATCTTCATACTAGATAAGGCGATTAACTCCGCCAGTCAGCCAAAATACCTTTCTTCCGTTTCCAAACACAGCATTCACAGTGATCATTGATTATACCATTTATGTGGAAATCAGCTATAAAAATTTTTATATTACAGAAACCTAATCTACCCTACTAGAACCAGTTTTTTAAATCATTATACATGATGTCCTCCTATCATACAGTTATTCGGATGATTTGTGTCACAGTACAATGCTAAAGAGTTTTCTGCGGAGGTTTTGGTAGGGACAGAATGAAAATCAAGATCCCAAAATATATGATTCTTTATTACAGGTTTAAAATTTATGGCAAAATTTTCTGGATTTGGACTAGTATGCACTTCTGTTCGTTTATAAACTTAATTTAGCGTAACTAGTTCCATAATTATGTACAAAGTTTAATCATCACTTCCTAAGTTACAGTTGGTAGTCTGTACCGTGGGTAACGTGAAACAAATATTTGAAACCTCAAACCTAAAAAAATCTTGAGTATATTTAGTAATTTTGTTGAGAATTCTTCACAGAATTCTTCCACTTCCGTGTGTCTAGCTGTAACGATTATTGCTACCATTATGCCATACAGCTGGGCAGCTAGCATCATCATCTGTTTAACAGTCGTTCCGCCAATACCTGAAAAATAGATGGATGTAATTGAGCACTCCATCTCACCGTCCCTTGGAGGGCGGCATTTGGAAATAATGTCACACTCAACGCTATTTCACTCAAATGGTGAAGGAAGGGGGAGGAAGCCGTAGCACCCTTGAGAACCACCGACCATCAGCAAGTAACTGATCAACTCCCACACATGCACCAGCGAGGCTCTAACCCGCGACTGATCAGTGTTGTGAGGCTAGCGGTCACCAGTGAGGCGCCTTAGATCACTCGGCAACTGAGGTTCTCGCACCACAATGGGTACTAGTCGTGCGAACATGCCGTGCAAACCGTTTCCCGCAACCCGCCCGACACATGATCCCTCTCATCAGGTTCACATAAATACTGTGTAATGCCCACATTCTTACTGAACAATATACCCCTTACAAACATAAACGTGGGGATTGCGTAGGGAAAGTGTGGGGCATTGGTGGGCGCGTGGGGTTCGTGTGGGGCGAAGCGTGGTTTGGAACTTTCCTCGTGGGGATAACGTAGGGTTTGTGTGGGGCAGCTGCCCACGGTTATGCAAATTTAGCATAAATATGGGGATTATGTAGGGCTGATGTGGGGATTATGCCGGGTGAATGGGCGAGAATTCAAAGTCCGCGTGGGGATGATGTAGGGCATAACTTTATCTGCTAAATATTCAAAGTGTAACGTGGGGTTGTTGTAGGGAAAATGAACTTCGGAGTTAATCGACTGAGTTGTTTGTAGGGATTAGGTGGGGTGGATTTTTTCCAGCGCTCGTAGACAAAGTCCAATGTAGGGAATGTGCCGGGCTGTGCTGAAAGTTTAAGTCCGGCGTGGGGATGATGTAGGGCAAAATGCTCGCCGTTTTCATAGCTTAAGTTAAACGTGGGGATTTTGTTGGGCAAGCATTTTTTCATGCATAGCCTAAGACGATAGTGGGGTTGAAGTGGGGCGATATTTTATTTGCACATATAGTGTGAGATAGATGTGGGGATCATGCAGGCAGACTGTGAACTCTGTTTTCTTAAAACAGTAAAGATTTTGGGCCAGTTTCAGTTCATTAGCGTCGAAAAGACGGATACGCCACCCCACGCAGTCAGAAAACAGGTGATGGGCCATCACTTTTTTGTGGTGATGGGGTGATGGGGTGATGGGGTCTGGTCATCACCCTTAGGGTGATGAGAAAAGGTGACGACAAAATCCATCACCCTAAAAAGGTGATGAAACCAGGCCATCACCATAAAAGGGTGATAAGATCCAGTCATGATGAACGACGAGTGGCCATCCTTGGTCATCACCCTAAAAAGTCGAGTTTTTAGGGTGATGACAGATGAGTGGTCAGACAAGATCTTCACCTTTATAAACAGCTATATCCAAATAAATATTGGTTTCCTAAAATATATTTACCTCTACAAAATTTCTGTAATATATCACTTTCATTATACTGTAAATTGATATAATTTGTAATTTTACCCGACACACGTAATAGGTATAAAAAGATTATTTTTTCATTCACTTGCATTACTAATGGAAAATTTATTTACCCCTCACCAGAAAGATAAAGATTTGACTTGGAAAGTCTATGTAATACGCATAGAGTTGTGTTTAGAAATCAAAGAGTTGTCCTTCTGGAAATTATTAATAGAATCTATGGTACCGAGCTGATGCCATCAACCCAGGCATTGCTATTTGGAAACGATGAAAAAAGTACAAAATTAAACATTGAAGCTCAGATATGTTTAGGTGAGTTTATCAAAACGACAAAACGATTTGAATAAGAATATAATTATACACAAAGCTAACAACAACGAAAAAGTAACTACCCCTAGCAAATCCTAAGCGACCGATATTAGCATAATAACCACATAAATATCTCTAGTCGCAGACGCGCATATGGTCATCCCGAGCCCCCCCCCCCAACAATTAGCTGAATTATGTTTCGATATTGTTCTCTCCGGCCGTCACATGTTGTATTCTATATGTATGTAAGATTGTAATTAATGCTGTGTATTTCAAACTATGTAAAAGTGGGAGACGCAACAATAAGTCTATCTTAATGCGCTCCAACAATGCACAAAATGCAATAAAGCATCATATAACCCAAGAGTTGTGCCCCCTGTCCTGTAGCTCTTTTGTACCTGTGGGTAAATTTGTTTGCACTCCGGTGAAAGCGGAAGGGCCCAGAATCTGACACCGGGCGATGAAATGACAAACTTTATCTGTTGTGTTCCGGGCTGCAATGCCGCTGTTAAAAAACGGAACAAAGAGAGGAAATATCCATGGTTGATGTAACTTTTCACCCATTTCCCACCCGAGAGAAAAATGCGTTGCGTCGAAACTGGATTCAACAGTTCAAATGGTTTGACGCGAAGCGACATGGGGACCAAACAAGTTTACCCGGATTTGCTCCTTACAAGTTACATTTTGAAGGAGGTGTTGGTCCAACTTCGCATAACCCGGTGCCAACATTATTCCCATGGAAGGTGGACGCCAAGAGACGGTTAGTTTCTTTTCCTGTGCCGTAGACAATCATTGTTCTTATATTTAGCTCTATCGCAACTCGGCATGGCTGCACGTGGCGGTTTGAAGCAAGTTTCCTGCTTGTCAACTGTCATCAATCTGAGGATTTGGGGTGAGGAAGGGCTTGAGTGAGTCGACTTCTACACATTATTTTTTTTTAAAATAACAGACTTCTATCAACTTCAAGTTAAATATATTTATATATTATAACTTTAGTATTTTTATTTTATTTAAATTTTAAAAAATAATCAGGGGAGCCTGAAAGACATTTTTTTTGAATTTTAAAGGGGGTACAAATTAAATTGAATATAAACTAAACTATCTAATGTGATAGTGGCTTAAGACCTTATTTATTATCATTATTTCCAGCTCCACAGCTTCAATAAAGGCAGAATATCCAATTCATGTGCCAGTACAGACAAATGAGCAACAACCTATTGACCCAGTGGTGGTAATAAATCCGGAATACTTGTATGTAGTTGGTGAAACAGTCGTCAGTGAAGAGGGTATGGGTATCACAGAAGTGTTGACTAAATGTAAGTATACATAATCAAAAGGTTAGTGAAAATCCCTTGATCGGGATATTATCCCTTGATCAGGGTATTATACCTCGATCGAGGTATAGGCCTGTACCTCAAATGGGGTATAGGGCTATGTCAACTTCAGTTTTTTTTATATTTATGGAAAATGTGGACATCCACACATACCCTGGACTGCATGGATCTTATGACAACATATTTGGCTTCCATGATTTTCAAAGCAACTTATTTCTCCGTTCATGCGACTAATCATCCAAATTAGCCATTTTAATATTTAAAAAATGAAACATGGCTTCAAATGACATATTCAGGGAAATTTATTATGTAACTAAATAGCATGCTATGAGATAATTCCATCCCAAAGTTGCATGAATGTAGATGCATTGACTGATGAGTAAATTAGATTAAATATACAATTTCCTACCATGCACATACATGGCAGGGTCAGAATACCCAGAGCAGAGGTCTGTTTTTTATGTGCACATGCTAGCAGATTAGATTATGGGTCTGTCAATTAATCTTGATTTATTAACTAGGCATTGGCTCTCAAATCCTGCAACTTGCGCATGACCTTCCGGACATCGAAGTATGCCATCACATGCCATTTTCATTTACAGAATAAATTTCACCAAATATGTCATTTGAAGCCATCTTTCATTTTTGAAATATTGAAGTGGCTAATTTAAATGATTAGTCGCATAAAACGATGCAATAAATTGATGTGAAAAACATGGATCAATGAAGCCATAGATGTTGTTGAAAGATTCATGCAGTCCGTGGTATGTGTGGATGTCCACATTATCCATAAATATATAAAAACTGAAGTTGACATAGCCCTATACCCCATTCGAGGTATCTATAGGTCTATACCTCGATCAAGGTATTTTCCCCAACATGATCAACCTGAGTAAGTTTCAAGAGTTATATGCAAAGCTTCCAAACACTTTTTTTTTTATCAGGGACTGTTATCCTACATGTCCAGTGCAATGTATTGCATAAAATGCCCACAGTGATCATACATGGGAGATAATCCAACAATAGGTAGTTGAATGAACATAAGATATTATTTGATACATGATGTATACTGATATGAACTAGTCAAGTTTTGACAAATTATTTCACCTAGTCACAAAACAATTGTAAACTAAGTTGCACATGTTTATGTTATTCGTCCTATCGCTGTACTAGGGCTGAATTGAATCAGATTTTATGGATTATATAGATACAAACAGGTCTGTTATAAGTGTGAGATAAATTTGCAGTGTATATGGAGTTAAATATGTTTAATTTGTCGATTAATATAATTCAAGGACGATTATAGGTAAATATGCGACATTGCTGTCTCAGACAACCCAGCTTCACGGCGAGCTGTTCCTACCCGTAACTGACTTTCATAAGATTATAACTTTAGGAAATACAGATAAATTGCTATGAATAAAAATTTAAAGAAATAAAATGTATCCCCCAGTAATTATCGGAGGACAGTTAGTTCACAAAATACACTGTACGGTACTGAAGTTTAAGAACTTTTTGACATACATAATCAATTTATTAAATAAAATTGGCACCAGACCATGTAGCATTGAATTTTCATCGCAGTTGTGCGGGTCATTAAAAGTTGATGGAACAGCTTAGTGTTATTGTCTTTTCTTGTTCGGTGAGAGTACTCTATTTTGGTAGTATCCCTAACCAGTTCATGCAGTAACAATAATTTGCTACAGAATGTATACTGCCCTGATTGAGTTTTATCTAATATAAATAATTGTGTTTGTATTTCAATGATCTATAGGAACAGGCAAATACTGGGCCCCACTCTCATTGTGTGCATTGGTAACAGGATAATGGATTAGATCGGCTTGTGGACCTGATGTGAATACCAGTTATCCTCTCCTACAAGGAAAGGAAGTTACACCTGGAGGTGAGGAAATCTTATTATCACTGCATGTCTGAGAAAAAACTGTGATATCCTGTTCATTTTTAAGAGGTGGTATGCCCCACCAGCCATGCCAGCTGTGGGTAAAGGGGTGTCAAACCAGTTATTTGTAGCTTATTTTGAAAAAAACCCCGTCTAAATTGATGTCCCCAACAATTTTTTGTTGTTATTTACCTGGCATGTTTCAGGGTCAGCCCCTTGACTTACTGTACATTAGGCTAAGGGGTTAAGAGTTTCAAAGTTGTTTCAAATATATCCCCAGTAACAGATCCATATTGCCTTCTGATGGAATGTTTTATAACACTTTTTATACGCCCGTCAAATTTGACGGGACGTATTATGGTATGGTGTCGTTCGTCCGTCCGTTAACTTTTTCTCGTCAGTTCAACTTGTCCTAGAGTTTTCAGTGGATTCTTCTGAAATTTGTTACACCTGAATGGTACCATGTGTATATGTGCACAAACTTTTTTCGGCCCAATTCGACGTTTTCTTGAGTTACTCCCCTCGATTTTGGTCTGAAATCCTTGTATTTGGCACCTACTGTCTTCATCAACGCAACTCGTCCCAGAGTTTTCAATGGATTCTTTTGAAATTTGGTACACATGATCGGTACCATGTGTAGATGTGCACAAACTTTTTTCGGCCCGATTCGACGTTTTCTTGAGTTACTCCCCTTGATTTTTGTCGGAAATCCTTGTATTTGGCACCTACTGTCTTCATCAACGCAACATTTCTCAGAGTTTTCAATGGATACTTCTGAAATTTGGTATGCATGATCGGTACCATGTGTAATTGTGCACGAGCTTTTTTCGGCCCGATTCGATGTTTTCTTGAGTTACTCCCCTTGATTTTGGTCTGAAATCCTTGTATTTGGCACCTACTGTCCTCATCAACGCAACTCTCCCAAGAGTTTTCAATGGATTCTTCTAAAATTCGGTACACATGATCTGTATCATGTGTAGATGTGCATAAGCTTTTTTCGAACCAATTCAACGCTTTCTTGAGTTATCCGCCCTTGATTTTAGTCTGGAATACTTTTATTTGGCACCTAGTCCTCGTCAACGAAACTCGTCCTGGGGGTTTCATTGCATTCTTTTGAAATTAGGTGCACATGATTGGTGCTGAACTTTTTTCGAGTTGATTCAACAGTTTCTTGAGTTACTTCCCTTGATTTTGGTCTGAAATCTTTTATTTGTCACATACTGTCCTCGTGAATGCAACTCGTCTCAGACTTTTCGATGGATTCTTTTGAAATTTGGTACATATGGTCGGTACCATGTGTAGATGTGCACAAATGTTTTTGAGCTGAGTCGACGTTTTCTGTATGCTCAACCATATTTGTTTCTTGTATTAATTTATTATGATAGCTCGGGCATTCAGAATATACTAATCGTTTTTCATTGTTTGACTTCCAGCTTATGTTTGCAACCAGTTCAAGGGCACACTGTGGTCCAAAGTAAGGAGAGGCATCACACATAAATGCCATGATGCAGCAAGGTCAGGTAGAGTACGCCAGAAAACACCAATGAAGAAGCATGATCTCCACATGTCAGAAGAACTGGTGGACTCTTCTTCAGCTTCACTCTCATCTGCCATGGATTTGTCATCCTATGACGATGACAACGACAGTCCCCAAAGGAATGCTAAAGGCCATCCCACAACAGGTGGGAAAAGACCAAGACAGATTTTTTTAAACCTTTGAGGGATGAAAAAAAAACATTCTACTTGACTCAGACTTTTAATGTGCTTCCTATTTTGTGCTCGAGTGTTTTAAGACATGGTACAATATATATTTTATGCTGTTAAAGAATAAAAGGTGAAATATGCGTGGATTTTGCTTCTGCTGGTGGTTAATTTAAGGGATGGGTGATATTGCAGGAGGAATCGGGACAGACTAGACAGTCTGTACAAATGACATGCCCTTTCAAATAGAAGATGCACCCTCCCCCACACCCCAGGAATTCTGTACAGATGGTGTTTTGTACACCCTGCCCCGTAATTTCCCCATTTGTGAGGATGCTGCAGAGTGCTCTGCCCAATTCATTCCCCACTCCCAAATAACTACCCCGTCAATAACCCATTGTTGGTACATTCGGGGGCGACAACCCCACGCCATCCCCTAGGGTTACTGTGGAGATGTTGCCATACCTCTTTGTGGGGTTTTCTGCCCCATATTGGAATTACTGCCCCGCAGATTCCCCACGTGGGGATATTGTGGGGTTTTCTGTCCCATGCTGGAATTACTGCCCCGCAGATTCCCCATGTGGGGATGTTGTGGGGTTTTCTGCCCCGCAGATTCCCCACGTCGGGATATTGTGGGGTTTTCTCTCCCATGCTGGAATTACTGCCCCGCAGATTCCCCACGTGGGGATGTTGTGGAGTTTTCTACCCCGCAGATTCCCCATATGGGGATATTGTGGGGTTTTCTCTCCCATATTGGAATTACTTCCCAGCAGATTCCCCACGTGGGGATATTGTGGGGTTTTCTCTCTCATGCTGGAATTACTGCCCCGCAGATTCCCCACGTGGGGAAATTGTGGGGTTTTCTCTCCCATGCTGGAATTACTGCCCAGCAGATTCCCCACGTGGGGATATTGTGGGGTTTTCTGCCCCGCAGATTCCCCACTTGGGGATATTGTGGGGTTTTCTCTCCCATGCTGGAATTACTGCCCCGCAGATTTCCCACGTGGGGATGTTGTGGGGTTTTCTGCCCCGCAGATTCCCCACGTGGGGATATTGTGGGGTTTTCTCTCCCATATTGGAATTACTGCCCCGCAGATTCCCCACCTGGGGATATTGTGGGGTTTTCTGCCCCGCAGATTCCCCACGTGGGGATATTGTGGGGTTTTCTCTCCCATATTGGAATCACTGCCCCGCAGATTCCCCACGTGGGGATATTGTGGGGTTTTCTCTCTCATGCTGGAATTACTGCCCCGCAGATTCCCCACGTCAGGATATTGTGGGGTTTTCTGCCCCGCAGATTCCCCACGTGGGGATGTTGTGGGCTTTTCTGCCCCGCAGATTCCCCACAATATCCAGAAAATATTGTGGGGTTTTCTGTACCATGCTTGACTTACTGCAGAAATATTGTGGGTCTATCCCATACCAGCTTTAAATATAGTTCCCCGCATCATCCCCACATGTAGGGAACACGTGGGGCTGAGGTTGAGATAGTGCGGGGATTTAATTCAGCTAAGCAGCATTAAGAAACTCTTTTTCCATGACTAAGTCCAATGTGGGGATTTTACCAAATCCCTACACATTCCCCACATTGGCTGTCCTACACATTCCCCACATGATCCCTACACAGCTTGCCCCACATAAACCCCACCAATTCCCCAGCTTATTGGTTTGTAAGGGACCTTCTTCACACTCATCAACACAACCTTATACTCTTTTTCCCTTAACTGCAAAGGCATTACCTAACATTTCCATCTATCATGTCAAAACGACACAAGTGATGATAGTATGATGACGGATAACTGGTAGACTAGATGAATATACAACAGGAGCGTCTAATTTGACGTTCTGTAGACAGCCGACGTCTGCGGAGATGTTTGTAACAAGTAAGATAACGTCAGGTTTAAATCAAAGAAGGTTAGATGATATCGTAATACAAAACAATTAATACATGTAACTCTCAAATGACAGTAGACCAAACTATGAAGGGCAGAATCATTACACTGTGCCTAAACAGCTAGCATTTTTAGGACTCCTGAGAAAATATGAATCGGGAGCTCGTCTTAATAATGAGATGTCGTTATCTCCTTGTACGAATTGCATTTCCCTGGAGTATATGCCGGTAAATACAACTGTCCTTTACTAGGAAAATACCCCATTTAAAATTCCCCAAAGAAGTCTCTCATTTGGATGTAAGACGTCATCCAGGGAATTTCTCGCGTAAATAATGGTGTCAGGAGCAGAGCGAAACCCTGCCGGGACACGAGCACTCAACATCTCATTTACCAGTCCAGTTTTTTTTATCTTCTGAGCCAAAGGACAATTTCCGCTAGCTCCACATTCGAACACGCACTGGATGAGCGTCCACGGTTATACTTACTCTAAGAAGAATTGACTGATTCTCCAACACCGAACACCCCCAAACGTTCCTTGGTGGTAAAACCAGCTTTCTCTCACAGTGCAGATATAAATGACAGCGCCAGGATACATGCATTCAAACTTCACGAACCCGATGCTCTACGATAGTTTTCCACGTTAGAAACAATATACCTTATGTACATCAATTGCACACTTAATACAGAATGTGTAGAGTTACACCTCTACGAGGTGTGAACCGCTTGTGCCAGACGCACACCTTTCGGTTTGGAGAGTAAAATAGCCCCTATTATCCCTATCGCAGCCAGGAAATCACTTCGGCCACTTCAAATAGTTTTCTTACCTCATTAGCTCACACTGTATCCTTGAGTCAAGCTCCACCAGAAAATGTAATCCAAGATGGCCGTCACGATAACCTCACAGTGACGTCATTATCAAAAATAGCATTTTTAGTTCTTTTTCAGGTCGTATTTTTCGATTTTTCATTTCTTTGATTTTTTCGTAAAACTGACTGGTAAATTAGTAAATAATAATCTGATATGAAATAAAAGCAAGATTTTTGAAGAAATAGGACGAAAATATTACCTTTTTGGTACCCCCACATGGCCACCGTTTTGAACTTTTCCAGGACCGTCTACCCGTGGGTCGTGTAAATAGGTTGAAATGACCCCATTATGGTAAGCCATAAAGTTACGGAGTTTTGGCTCTCAATTGTTTGTCCTTCCGGAGATAGAGTAGAAAGTTTGGTAAGAGCAATAATTAATTTAGGTGCTAATATTATTACTGAAACAGGACTTTGCCTGTTCTCTGGAAACTCTTAATGGACAACGACTTCCCAATGAATGCTGGATTTGACGCATTTATAATGAAGGTGTGTTATTACACCTTTTCAGCTGGATGCAATGTTGCATACTAATTTCGTCTTTCGCCGACAATGAGATATATATTTTTAATTTTAACAGTGCGCATAACAGTATGCCACATAAGGCGAGAGAAAACTCGATTCTTGTTTGTCCAAATAATTGTTTCGGTTCGCAATGCTACAGGAAGTTTGGAATACACCATTCAAGCAATAAGATGAAAATTCACATCTCGAATGTTCGTGAATACCTTTTGATATCTTTTGATATGATGGGCGTATATTAGTTTCACTTTTGGGTATATGGAATCTTTACTCAGTATAAGAAGGATACATTATAATCATATATTAAATATAGTATATTTTCATACATTGGACCTATTCTCTGCATAAAGGACAGTTTTCCCCGGTTCCAGGAAAATGTCTGGAAATTCATTATTGACACAAAGTCATGGAGTGAGTATATTTAGTATATTGCCAATGTCACGCATTTTTGATAAGGCGGACTTCGAAATGGCTTTTACTTTGAAGGATTCCTTATAGCCAAAGTGTTGAGACGGATATTCAGGGCTCCCCATAAACCGTCTTCGGTGTTGTTTCTCTAATAGATCTATCTCAAGGAAGGCCACTTAGCAAAACATCGCTAAGGACAATCGATTTTAGCCTACCGTGTATATTTAGACTACTGAAGCTACAGCTAACAAAGTCGTATAGAATGATCCCATAGTCTGATTCTCTTATTTCTCGTCCTTTTCTTCTCCACATTTCTTATTTAGTTCCCTAACTTTCCAGCAAATTAACCGATTTCTCTATTCTTTGATCAGGATAACTCTATTAACGTGACGCATAATCTGCACCATGCAGATATCGCTCACCAAAATTGAGGCCAGTAGGTGAAAAATTGAGTGAATAAACACAGAGAGAAGATATGCCAGTCACTGAAATTAATACAGGTCAAACTGGCCAAAGGTCATTATTCCGGTGGAACCCCCCAATTGCTTGTTACAAACATCTCCACAGACGTGGGTTTTCTTCAGAACGTACATGATGTATATGCTTCTAGTATATCAGTTATCCGTCATCATACCATCATCACTGTTGTTTCAACATATAAACCATACTCCTTCCGAGCAAGCACGGTTTTATGGATATGAAACAAATTATGTTAGCTCATGTCAAACTGGCGAAATGTCCTTGAATCCAAGCACCATATCTTTAAAATATATCTATTTTTGGATGAGGCAGCATGACAGAAGGGAATTTTAGGTGATACTTCTCCAGTTATTGGAAAAGAATAGTATAGGCTTGTGGTGATGAAGGTGAAGAAGGTAATTGTTTATCAAGAATGTGGGGATTACGCAGTGACTGTGTAACACTGATAAGAGGGATCATGTGTACGGCGTGTTCGCACGACCAGTGCCCATCGCGGTGGGAAGGATTGCTCAAGTACATTGATCCATCCATCCCTTTTTCAGGCATTGGCAGAACGAGTGTTAAATAGATGATGATTGCTGTCCAGTTGTATGGCCTAATGGCTACAACAAGTGTTATAGTAAAACACGCGGAAGCGGGGGTTTCTGTAAAGAATTCTCAACGGAATTGCTCAATATAATAATTTTTTTTTTAGATTTGAGGTTTCAAGTAGTTGTTTCCCGTAGTTGTTTCCCGTGAACCACGATAGGCACAGACTAACAACTGTAACTCGGGATGTGATTAATACACTTCCCATTGTCAATAATTGTGGACCAAGAGGAGGAACAGAAAAAAATAATCTTCCAAATCCAGAAAGGTTTGCCATACATTTAAAACCCGTAATACAGGATCACATATTTTGGAATACTGACTGGCATTCTGTTCCCATCAAAACCTCCACAGAACAATTTCCAATATCTTTCGCACTGTACTGTAACACAAGTCATCCATACTGTGTGATAAGAGGACATCATTTACAGTGATTTAAAAAGCGGAATTTGATATGGTACAATAGGTTTCTCTATAATATCAGAATTTTTATAAATGGTTCAGGGGTATAGAAACCACCATTAACGATCGATATAAATGCTGTCTTTGGAAACTAAATGAAGATAATTTGGCTGACTGGCGATGTGCTGAAATTAATCGCTTTAGCTTGCATGAAAGGAAACCACAGACGTGCATGTAAACAAACCTCAAAAAAAGAAAATTCCAAAGAGAATTGGAGCTGCGAGCATCAGCGAGCCGAGGACCAGGACAAGGTCCTTTAACCAAGGCTCACGTACACAGGCCACTGCCCAACTCCTCGTGCAAGTAGTCTTTAAATCAGCCATTCTGTTTTTCGGTGTGTTGTTCAGGACAACGCCCTCTTGCGTCGCGGAGCAAAAATAATAATTTCATCTGTTAGGTCTTACTCAGATGAGTTGATATCTCAGACTTGCTGTCCCAGCTCCTCTTGGTAGTCTCTAAACCAGTCAATCTTTTATTTCGCATGTTATTCAACACAGCGCCCCTGGCGTCGTGGAGGGGGAACTAATGTTCTGTTAGCGAGAGTTCTAGACTCTCCGATGTTGTCATAGCGCCTTTTGTGACAACACCTGACTGCACTGCATGTAGATCATTTAGCATATATTTCGTAACATTGTCCGCTCTAATCCGTTATTTCAACATCTGGCCATTTTGATAGGTTGATGGCGGCCACCTTTTCTCCAGGAGCAACAAACCCTACGGAACAATTAAAGACCCTGATCTATAGATTAGGTACACCAAAGATCGAATCGATCGGTTCAGCTGTTCCAGAGGAGAAGATCGCACAATCTTTTGCACTAAATCCAAGATGGGCGCTAAACCGTTCATCCAATGACCGGTATTTGGTTTCAGTGCAACAGATAATGGCCTTCTTCATTTTATGCAGCAAACTAGAAATCTGTATATTTAGACGTTCAAGAGAATAAGCCCTTGCACAATTTTGAATGTTTTTCACAAAATTCCAGATGACGGCCAATCCACGTGACCTAACAACAAAATTTTTGCATATTCGAGATCGCCATATCATACAGCATATATTTTTTCACTTTCCCCGTCCAAATCCGTTACTTGAAGATCCAACCATTTTGATTGGTCGATGGCGGCCATCTTGTTTCAAGGATGAACAAACCCTTCAGAAGAATTGAAGACTCTGACCCATAGATTACTTAGTCCAAGTATCAAGTCGATCGGTTTGGTGGTCCTTCCGGAGAAGAGTTTTGAAGGTTTTGAGCTTTTTCCAAGATGGCCGCCAAAAAATCTGACCAATCAGAGCCCACTTGAAATATGAACTTTTTCAGTAGGTCTACTATCAACTTTCCAAGTTTCAAATCTGTGGCCCAAGCCGTTCTGGAGATATCGCGGACACAAAAACTGGTGGAAAAAAGAATAATAATAGTGAATCCGAACGATATCCGAACGAGCTTGGTCCTTGACCTGGTCCCCTAATTCAAGCAATTGACGAAATTGATATTTTGGCCGGGTTCCCTTGATCATATTGTACTCGGAACAATGACAGGATGTGCCTTAACCCTATCTGGCCTGGGCTTTTTGGGACCTGTCCAGGCCTGGGGGGGGCCGAAATGGCCCCCCCTAATTATTTTTCTTACCCCTTGAGCTAGGGGGCTGAAACTTATTACACTATACCCTTGGGTCAAGCTCTACCAGAAAATGTAAAAAATTCCAAGATGGCCGCTTTGATGACGTCACAGTGACGCCATTTTGAAAAACGGCATTTTTTGGTCGATTTTTTGGTCAGATTTTCCGAATTTTTTATTTTTGCAATTTCTCCACAAAAACTGCATGAAAAATTAGCAAATATTAATGTGATATGAAATAAAATAGTTTTTGCCCACTTTTCATTGCGGAAAAGCAGAAATTTTGAAGAAATATGACAAAAAATCACTTTTCTGGTACACCACGTGGCCGCCATCTTGAATTTACCCATGATCCTTTGCTCGGGGGTTATGAAAATAGGCTCAAAATGACCCCAATAAGACAAATGATAAAGTCACGGAGTTTCAGCTCTCCATTTTTCGCCGTTCCGGAGATAGTGCAGAAAGTTTGGTAGGGGGGGGCCATAATGGCCCCCCCCAGGCCAGGTAGGGTTAATCGTGATTTTCAAAGAATTCCGCTCTGCTTTCATGATGGAACTATTGACATTCTTGATACAGTTGGCACGAGGCTAAAATATATGAAATACCTCAGAAACAATGCTGTATTGTCTTCTACGACTGAGTATAAATTTCTGTTGGTATTTTCAAAAAGACCTGAAATCACTGGACATTGATTTTATCATCAGCACGATCGTCTAACACCAACGTTACATATTACATAACCATACCCTATTGTTAGATTCTTTCCAGAGGTCAACAACCAAAGCTATACTAGCTTAATCTGATCTACTATGCAAACTGTTTACTCACCAACAATTAAAATGTCTAAATATATGGTTAAATTTCTTTCAAATGGGGCAAATATGGAGAAATTTATAAAACATGAACGTTAAAACAAATATAGAGGCACGATTATGCTGGCATTCTGACACGGATTAAATCAGTTAATTAGTATAATTAATGACGAAGTCATGTGACCCCAGTGGTCGATATTTTTACAGTATTACTCCCAAAGACATCCTAATGATCAAGAGTGAATCCTGTGATATTCTGTATGTGAGCCTCAGCTAGCACAGGCATCGGTTCAAAGAATAGCAAAAGACATGGCCTCTCCTGCAGCCTTTCCTACATCAAAAATACGAAACCCTCATTACATGCTTATCAGTTAGGGAAAACCACTTCTTCAAAGGCTAAAATTGTTATTTTAGTACAGGGAGTGTTGCAAATAGGACGCCTGAGTTCCTGAGGATATGAACTACAGTTCTGATAGAGTAATGTTGGGCCCAACTTCAATGGAATTTTAGTTCAGATTTGCCCGAGGAGGGGTTCCAATACTATAATCCATCCACTCACTGTGTGATCCCCATAACAGCCATTCAGAGTTTGAGCGAAAGAGAGTTCCAACAGCTCTTCCCTGCAAAGTATTATTTGATGTATTCACCCACATAGCAGATTACATGGCCCTAAGCAGAGTTACGTTTGTGACGTAGTCATCATGCGTGTACTTTCGGCGTAAAATAGATAGATTCCTCATATTTAGGTGCTGAAAGATCTATTATGACTCTCGATTTCATATTTATAATTATCAATAAACGTTGTTTAGAAAATAATGGAAAAAGCATTTTAAAGGAAAAAGCGAAACTGTGACTGAACCTGTTGTTAGATTATTAGTGTGCAGCTTCGATCAAGGTAGGATTTGATGCACAATTAGCGCGTGAGGCTCGCTCATACCTGTAGTACTCGAGCATGCGTCGGAGCCCAGGTGCTCACCAGGTGTTCATGAAACAGACTACCAAGAGCGATCGTGTAGATCATTGAAACAATTTGCAGCCCTAATGCCAGTTTCAATGTCGCAATTATATTTAGCTGATCAATGGGGCACACGGATTAAATCGGGTGGCATTAGAAATGAGGTTATGTTGCACTTGGTCTCTATCGAGGTAACTTGTAAACAATCGATTGTAAGCACTAAGCAACATACCTTGAGATCAAATATGTTGGAAAACTGCAGTTAGGATAATTCATAGACCTGATCCTCTATTTGAGGAAATTCGATAGCTAGTCAACCATTCAAGGCAATAACATAACTAATCAACCATTCGAGTCAATATTACAACTAGTCAATCATTCGAGATAATATTATGCCTAGCTGTAGTTTTTGTTACAAAAACCTGTAAAGCAAGGTTATAAAATCAAACGCATGCATTCCAAGTTTCTTAAATTCGGTGAAAAATATCATCGGTTGATTGCAAACTATAATCATAGTGTTGAAGATCTTTGGCGCCATACACTGTAATTTGTATCTAATTCCGTTCATGTATGTATATTAGAACATTATATTTCTTATTATTCGTATCAATATCGTGACGCCACGGCAATGTACTATACTCTACGAACATTGAATTGTGATAAGGATTTGATGAACAGAATTTCAATTGATCTTGTCGACATCATTTAAAACTGTTGACCGCTTCTATATTTCAAGTAACTCCAATTTACTTGCTATCTTTCGGTTATGTTAATTCAGGTGGTAATATGATAATGAAACAGGCCTTTGGATTATGGACGTTTGGAAAGTGTTAATGGACGACGACTATGAATGACGGATCTGACAGATTTATTCTATATTGATTTTAGACTCAGTGTTCCGGAATCCAGTCTATGGCGATGTAGATGTGGATGCACGGGTATCTGATCTATACAATAACACAAAAGTACGAAAACGCCCTATGTTTATAATAGCTGAAACTACAGCCATCATGTCCATGACCATAGTCATCACAGCAATATTTTTTCTCAAAAGGATTTTGATCACAGTGAAATTCTTGTGTTTCTCAGCATGTTCCTCGTCGCGGGGAAAAAATCACGAACAAGAATTAATCATTTAGCAAAGTACGGGATGACGTGCTGCATTGTTTTACCGTGTGACAGGTGTTACATGCGAGATTCCGACGAAGTTTCACAAATGTATTTGTTTCATAGAGGCACTGACAACTGTTTTGTTCGTTCTTCTTCATGATCTGCAAATGAATCTCTACCAGAGGACTTAACCTACATGGAAGCGAAGCCATCCAGCTTCCATGTCTGATCAACTGCCCAGGCTACCACGTGTGAATGAATAAGGTGCGCACAGCCTCCAGTCAATAACGTGTTATATATGTAGTGTATAACCAAGATTGGTTCTCCAAAAACACCCATCTAAACAGCAAGGTTATAGGGTGTTGAGCTCAATAACAGATGTTTATTAATATTGTGGATCGAAGTACACGTATAATAGTTTAATGGGCCACACCAACAAAACAGTGACACAATCGACTGTCCTCCATTCGACAATGGTCATCAAGACCTATGTACTTCGCAATGCTGTATTAATTCATATTTTATAAAATAACAATACACACGATCCATAGCGCTGTCATACGAAGAGTCCATTTTGGAGATAGATCTAACAGCAAAACAACTCGGTGGAGAGTTTATTGGAAACCCTGAATATTCTTCCCGGTGTTTTTGGCTAAGCAATCCCCCAAATTGAATGCTACCACTTCCGTTTACCCGAAAATGTCGAAAGGGGGTTGAAATTAGCAATTGCACTCATAGGGTGTAGGTTTACAGCTATACCAGGGCTCCATTACTTTGTGTCAAAATGGTGAATTCCTTGGAACTCTCGAGCCTTTTTAATGTTTTAAAACCGTAATTACTGTTTAAGTTGCCCAATTGCAAGATCCACATAAAAGGGGAGAACGCAGACCGAATGAATTACCTTTCTCCAGGCATTTTTAAGCAGACCTTACAAAGGGGAAAATGAGCAAAAAATACTGATTATACGAAAACAGCTGGATAGATATCAAATACAGTTGTTGTACGCCAAACCTTGTAGTAGTTCACATTTTGGCACCAAATATTTGGAGCATAATTTTTGCAATAGTTTTCCGTAGTGGCGTCAAAACTCAGCTCATACATACTTTGTGTGTCACCCGTGCTGAATTGTTCACCTTCAGTTCATGAATTTGATGATGATGAATATATAAGAAGTCATTTACAGCTTCGGAGTGAAAAAGATGCCTATAGATATATTCGGACGTCATACTGGTGAAATTCAATTAAGGCCAAGCAATTTTATTTCCTTGACACACGATTCTCTATCATCGGGGAAACAAGTGTCACTGTTTAAACACATGGAAACTAGAGAGACAAAAAACATATCAGAATGTATAAATATCTTATTCGTCGAGCTGTTGTTCGAGAATTCTCCTCGAAGTTACTCAGTATCACTATTGTATGATATGAAAACCTCACGTACACTGATTCGAAATAATGATCACAGTATGGTAGAGCAGGCTTCTATAACATGTAACGGGTATACATTTGGTGTACAGTGGCGTAAAAACTTTCATCGAGCGATCATCATAATTACTCGTAAGAACGGAATTATGTTATTTGGCTGATTGGCGTAGCGCTCAACTTGCGAATATAAACGCCTTATAATTCTTGAATGTATGAAATGAAGCCATCAAAGTGCAAATAAATCAAATATCAGACAAAGGAATGTCCATAGAGAATTGTAAGTTTTAGAGAAGATGAATATTTTGGCGTGATTTTGCTGACCCATTTAGTATTCCTCAAACTGACCGGGTTTAATGTAATCGGGGTTTTCAAAACGGTTCCTTTTTTGTTTTCATTGGCGAGAAGCTATTGGCACGCTAGGAAGATATAGCAGGACGAAGTAGCACAGAAACAGTGCTACATGAGCAATGACCTGTCCGACTAGGTATTTTGTTCCGGATTTCCTTCTATAATGAGTCTTGTTTGCTCATAATTCGGTCTTCATCATTATCATCATCAATGGTCTTGGAGGAACAATATATACAAACATTGGACAAAATGAGCAAAGTTGAAATTTTGTTGACTTGGGTTACGTGTGGTGTTATCTCTGATGACAATGTTTAGCTTTTAAGAACCTCCATCTACAACGAATGATGATGCTAGCCAAGGGTGCTGATGCCGCGATGGTTTTGTCTGTAGTTGTTAGTTCGAATCTAGAAGAGAGACGAATTACTCTGAGAGTCTGTGCTGCGGCCATCTCTTCCAAAAAAGGCAAGACGATCCCAGACAGGTCATTATACCATGTTTCTTAACAGGATTGTCGAGGTTATCGAGATTACTAAAACTTCTCCATACATTCAAATGGAACGAAAAAAAAATCCGATGAATCACATTGAAAACGTTGCTTGATCTTCCTTTTAAACTCAGAGGTAACCGCAGCGATGGAAAATTAACGAAATAATGAAACAATCGCCTCTGATGAAAATTCCGCTTGTTGTAAAAAGCAGAGGGATCAATCTATTAGCGCAGACAAAATGATCTGTTTGTCAAAAAAAAAGAACACTGTGTCGAAATGAACTTAATGTCAAGGAGTTAGGACTACCGCCATTTATTCCATCCTCTCTTCAGCCAATGTTTATATATATTTTACACACTTTCAGTCAATCAATCAATGAATAATGCAATAATGATAATTCCTCTCATCTCACAGATGATCGGTCGCTATTTTATTCTCCTCGAAATATTTAAACTCTCTTGATGTACGCGTTTGATTATAAAAGCGAGTTAAGCGCCCAGTAGAGCCTTGCTATGAGGCGGATCTTTTCGCTGCCAAGCAATTGTAAATCGGAGCTTTACGATTCACGACTTAGAGTTACAACTTCGAATTCTTCAACAGTTTTGAACATCAGATGAGTTGTTTGAGCTAATCTGTCATCACAGCTTCCGAGCTAGCGTATCTAATTCCGCTTAAGCCGATGCTAGGGGCCATGTGGATACTTCATACTCACCACATGAACATCAGCAATAAAAGCGCGGCTGAGATACTAAGGCTACGCCCGAGAATCCACCGTATTCTCGCGTCTGAATGCTAGGTGTCGACGAAAACTTTCCTGTAGAGTCATATGGTTGCTTTTTAGTCGCCAGACGTCGTCAATTTTTCCCACCTATTGTATATCGCCCCAGTTTATCAGCAATAGAAATTGCTATACGCTAAGGTCTGATGTCACATCTGAATTCTATAGCTATCCTAGATGTAATTTATTCATGCAAATAATATTTGCCGAACTGCAAGAACTCCCCAACTTGCTCAAGACGATAACTTTCCAATAATATCACCTCAATGTAGAAGCAAGGCACAAAAGCCGTAAAAAATGGCGCTATCGGGAAAAGCAGTGTTAAATTATTGATTTGATCTGTCCAAGATGGCATAAAGATTACTACCAGTGTCACAGATGAAACACACGGAAGCTGGAGAGGGAAAGATATACCAGGATTACAAGCGTCTTGTCCGTCATTCATAATTCAGCCGTCATCCATTAGAGAATATCCGCGTCCATAATCCAAAGACCTATTCCATATTCCATATAACAGTATTAGCACCAAATTCAAAAAGACAATCATAGTATACATAAACATAGTCTTGTTTGCTGCAAAAGAGAAGCGATCAACAGTTTTCAATGATGCCGGCAAGACATCATGATGTTCCAAAAATATCAAATCCGTATCGCTGATCAGTATTCTTAATCCATAACATTCGTTGTAAAGTCGTCATCTAAAGAATGATGTATCTCAGTCACGCTTTGATTGTGACTGTTCATATGAGTACCGTGAGGATCTTGAAGTACATGGGTTCATACGGCCCTTAGCCCCGGGTTAAGGGGAATTAGACACAAGTTACGAAACGTTACGCCATAGATCTTGCACGCTACGCTCGTATTTTGCTATCAGCATGCGATATGTATCGCCAACTTTGAGAAACTTTGAGTGGAGGCGCTTGGTGGTGTAGCCCTGTTTATAAGTTTCTGCAACAATGTTTTGTGACGTTGATTAAAATCGTCACATTTAACACAGGATGTAGCAAATGCTACTAGGCGTGATATGTATACGCCATATGCAGGTCCCACTGGAATATTACTGTCCAGAAAGGGATAGTTTACGATGTCGAAATTGTAATCATCTCTTTTGTCATACAGTCGACGAGAGAGAATGCCCGCTTCATTTTTATAGAGATATAGGTCTAAATACGATGTGCCTGTTGGGTTATCTGTAGTTTCCTTCAAATCCAGTGAAGTCATCAATAGCGAGTCCGTCGTGTTCTGTGAAAGTTGGTCAATATTTGTGTATGATATGAAAGCATCAATGAAAATGATGATTATAGTATGAAGTGGAAGGTTTATGTAATAACAGGAAATTTGTAATGGGTTTACCCTTCAGTGGCATAAAAACTTCCATCAAACGATCGCTATAAATATTGTCCATGGAAACTGAAGGAAGTTATCTTTAGCTAACTGGCGTAGCGCCCAATTTGTATAGTTATTCGCCTTATCTAACATGAAAGGAAACCAATCAAATGATATCAATAAGACGTCAGGAAATGAAAAGTCCCTATAGAGAAATGGAAGGAATTGAGGAGACGAATATTTCGGCGGGGTTTTCTTGTCTATTTAGTATTCCAAGAACTGATCGGGTTTACTTTAGTTGGGATTTTCCAAATGGTTCCTTATTGCTTTCATAGTAGAGAAGCCATAAACATGCTTAAGACAGTTGTCATGATGCGAATTCAAACTAAAAAACACAGAAACAGCGCTACGCAAACATGTATGTTTCTTTAGGTCTCATTTTTTCAGATGTCCTTATCGAGCCTGGTTCGCTCATTAGTTGGCTTCATTATTAGCACTATCGATCGTCCTGGACAAACAATGCATATAAACATTAGGTAACATGAGTAAAGTCGGATTTTTTATGACAAGAGTTACGCGTTATGATATATCGGATGAAAATCTTCCGTACCAGAGAACCTCCATGTACAACAACTGATGTAAGCCAAGGTGAAGAAATAATTGTACAAGTAACATGAGTAATGATCAGTTGCCTTGTGAAATTGCCAGACAATGCGAAAAGAAATGGTTAAGCTTATCGGATGCTTGCTACTTAAGGTGATTGCATCAACAAAAAGACTTTTTTTCAACTGCTGACCATTATTCTTATTGTCGTGATCTAACTTTGTTCTATTAGTTGCTAGGGACATCGCCATACTTGGCAAAAATACCAAACCTTGCGAACCCTCCGAAGAATAATCAAAATCAGGATGAAAATTATAATGATTACAACACCTTGATTCATGTGACACTGAATGAATAAGGCGATTATTGTAGCATAGAAGCAATCTCAATGCTAGGTTGTAACTTTAACATGGACCACTGCTGCCTAAGTCTGATGTAAAAATCAACGGAGAAGACAATGCCATATGCGATAAGTTGAAAATTGATAGAGATCTTGTAGTATCATTTAAGCCTTTCTGGTTATGATGACGTTTGATAATGAAACCGAATTAAACTTATTCTTACGTGACTATATTCGTTGCATTGCAATTGTAAATCAAACTATTTATTTCACCAGCACGATGGCTGAGAATTTGTTGTAATGTGAGAAAGAAGATTTGTTTTTAATCAGTTCGCCGTCAGTTTGTTTTCAAGGGTGGAAAGGTCACAGCTGGGTTTACTGCGAAGTACCGGACAAAAACTCTTCCGAAGGTGATGTTGATACGCTAGTGTCTGACGGCACATAAGAATTTGAAAATTTTCTAGATGTATTTCTTTCATGAAGATACAATTGACTGTTTTGTTCAACTGAAATGCATGATATCTAAAAATTGCTTCGAACACCGGGTAAGTTTTCTTATATGCGTCCGCAAAGAAATCTGTTTGAGACGTTCAAATCAATCTGGATGCATTGTCACAGATGTTCTATATGGGACAAGCTGCTTACATGAGGTTTGTCGTACTTGATCAACATTGAGAATGGTTAGACAATAGATTGAATCACGTTAAGCAACATACGTTGTGCATGGTCAATTCTGTTGGAAATGAACGGTTAGGATACATGATCACCGTCTTCTGGTTTTGCGGAATACAACCATTCAAGACAATACTATAGTTATAGCTTTATAAACCCAATTTTTCGGAAGCAAATACTAGTGTATGGAAATATACACGTGGATGTTGAAACACTGATTTCTGATCTATACAATAATACAACAAGTAACTAACGCCCCTTTTGATGATAGTCATCAGTGAAACGCGGCCAAGATTGAAATGTCATGCCGTGATAGTCCAACAATACTCCTGAAATGGCACCGAAATGATAGCGAGTGATTGCTCTCTGCCAGAACTATATTCACATTCACATGTATAGATAACATATATGCTTCTGTTTTGCATTTCAGTATGTTACTGTTCCACTGGTATTTTATTTACTTTTGTACTCTGCCATGTCCGGTGTTCGTACAATAAAATCTTGAATCGTGAATCTTGAATCGACAGTATTAACCTTGTATTGGGTCCAAAAGTCAACTACCCTAATTACTGGCCGAATGTATGCCCGAAAGTCACTCCAGGAGTTGATAACTCCAAACCAATACTACAAAGAATACAATTTTCTGGTAGAGCTTCATCCAAGGGTAACAACAATATTTAGGGGAGGAGGGCGAAATTGCCTGCCCAGGCCTGGACAGGTCCCAAAAAATAAAGGCTAGATGGTAGATAGGGTTAACCCTATCTGCCCTGGGCTTTTTGGGGCGTATCCTGGCCTGGGAGGGGGGCGAAATTATTTTCCTTATTGCTTGAGCTAGGGGACTGAAACTTACCACACTATACCCTTGGGTCAAGATCTACCAGAAAAATGTAAAAACATTCAAGATGGCCGCTTTTATGACGTCACGGTGACGTCATTTTCAAAAACGGCTTTTTTTGGTCGATTTTTCGGGCGGATTTTTCAAATTTTTTATTTATGCAATTTCTCAGCCAAAACTGCATGATAAATTCTTAAGTATTAATGTGATGTGAAATAAAATAGTTGTTGCCCACTTTTCATCGCGGAAAAGCCGAAATTTTGAAGAAATATGACAAAAAGATAACTTTTCTGGTACCCCAGGTGGCCGCCATCTTGAATTTACCCATGATCCTTTGCTCGGAGGGTTATGCAAATATGATCAAAATGACCCCAATATGATAAAGTCAAGGATATTCAGCTCTCCATTTTTTTGTCGTCCCGGAGAACATCCGCAAAATGTTTGGTAAGAGGGAGGGGGAGATTTTGCCCCCCCCCCCCGCCGCCCTTCCCCTCAGGCCAGATAGGGTTAATGCGTGCAAGCCCTATGTCTGACATGGATCCTGCCCTGGGTCCTACATGCTTGTTAGAGTTATGTAAACCATTGATTCTGAACATTCGAATAGACTACTGAATGTTACTAATGTTCCAAGGCGTTATTTCAGTGACAAGGTCACACGGGCCAAAATCAGAGAGATCATGAACGTTGTGTTGAAAAAACCGGATGTGGATTTGAGCAAATTGTCCCTGAATTCCACACAAGTATCGAGCGACACCGGGAATAGGACCAATTTTCCTGTGTCAAGGGCACTCGAACATGTTGATTCATAGCTAAAGTAATCTCGACCGCAGGTTCCATCTTTGATTGTATCAGAGTGAAATCTCGATCGTTCAGGCTATTTCGATTTATCTGCAGATGATCCGGTCATAGGTTTTATCCTGAAACATGTTCAGATACACCTATTCGGATTGTCAATTCTACTCGTCCGAAATCAATACGTGAACAAACGTGATGCTGTATTTAGATCATATCCTATGTTTCACCATTGTCTGTACAGAAATAGCTTGAGAATGCGTCTTTGTTTATCCCGCGAAGAAAGTGTATGGTGAAATGGATTGAGATATTGACAATCCAATTTATTGACTTGAAACGTTGTTTGCCGTGTTATATCTATAAAGTATCGACCGTGTTGGAAAATAATTACCGATACACTAGTTTTTCAACCAAGAGCTGGTCAATAAGAATGTAGCACTGACGATTCCTGTGTTCTATTCCTGCTATTTATTTCGGCCTTTGACCATATCCAAGAATTATATTGTACATATATCTGTTGAAATACGTTGATTCAACAAATCTATCGACCAGCCAATAACATATTGACGTCCTAGCAGTAAAATAGAACTAATTCCGCACAAACAACAGTTGACAATAACTATGGGCACCACCGGCTATGCCATTAGAAATAAATGTTTCATAGAGTTTCCAGTACCTTGACCTTCTGCTACCCGACACAGCGCCTACCGTACTTATATGTACAAAAACTGTTGATTTCCCGATTATTGGTCAATAGTGGCATTGGGATTTCGGTCACAAAATGATTCTTCTTTCTTGAGCTATCCCTCAAGTTTGATGACTATAAGCATTCCTGAACTGGAGTTATGGCAAAATATTTTCAATAATATCCTGATTTTGAGGTCACAATTTTACTTAAATGTTGATACCTGAAATATCATTCCCCACTAACCTATCCACTCACCAAACCAAAGCTACATTTAATGATCTCCTGATCTTTAACCTCATCTGGCCTGGGCTTTTTGGGAGCTGTCCAGGCCTGGGGCGGCCGAAATGCTACCCCCCCTCCCCGATTATTTTTCTTACCCCATTGAGCTAGTGGGTTGAAATTTATCACACTATACCCTATGAGAAAAAAAATCCAAGATGGCCGCTTTGATGACGTCACAGTGACGGCATTTTAAAAAAAACGGCATTTTTGGTCGATATTTCGGTCAGATTTCCCGAATTTTTTATTTATGCAATTTCTCCGCAAAAACTGCATGATAAATTAGTAAATATTAGGTGATGTGAAATAAAATACTTTTTGCCCACTTTTCATCGCGGAAAATCAGAAATTTTGAAAAACATGTGGCCGCCATCTTGAATTTACTCACGATCCTCTGCTCGAGGGGTTATGCAGATAGGCTCAAAATGACCCCAATATATTAAATATAAAGTCAAGGAGTTCAGCTCTCCATTTTTTGTCGTTCCGGAGATAGCACAGAAAGATTGATAGGGGAATCATTTTGGCCCCTCCACCAGACCTTTTAGGGTTACTTCACAGTGACCTTGATCTCTGTCATTTTGACTTCAATGTTGAAAATGACATATCGCCTCCAACTGACGTATCCGCTCTCTAAAAAATAAATTTTAGTAATTTTTCTAAATTTTGGAGTCACAGTGACCTTGTCCATTGATCTCAATTTTGCTATTTTGTATCCCTCATATTATCAGTAAAATGCAATCACAAAAATTGCGATTTTCAACCTACGAGTTGTCAGAGCATTTCCATCATAGCTCTCTAGATTTGTATCTAATATCGCTTATGCCGGTGCTCGGGGCCGTGTGGTCATATCAATAAAAGCGTACCTGAGGTATAACACATATCACGGATCGTTAGATTCTTGGTATGTGCTTTAGAATAGGTTAACCGGAAGACTATACTGTGAAGTCATGTGACTCTGTCAGTACGTCGGCACCTCTTCCCACTTCCCTTATATGTGTTGTAATTGGTAATATTGACCTTAGTTTAGGTGCTCGACATGTACATGATCCCATAGCTGTATCTTGGGGAAGTCTGATAGCAACCCATCAACTTGTTAAGATGTTAAAGAAGTAAATAACGAAAACGGAAAGAGATGAAGAAGAAGGAGAATGCGCATTTCACAGGGTTTGTGGCGTGGCACAAAACAACTTTTGGTTGTCCATAGCTGGCACATCAAGGGGTTCGTTGCAATATGAATGGAAGTCGAGATTTTCATTTTTCCCCCAAAACAGAGAAAACTTGGTAATCTTCTTGTCGTTCTTGTCATGTTCGTCACGACTGGAATGTTTCAACTACGAGATATTCTGTAATTTCTCTGTCCCTTTTTGTTCAGCAAAACGAAACTCCACAAAGGTAAGGAACATTCAAATATGCTGCACTGTCTTTTCCAGTGGCAGTTGTGAGATTTAGATTCCCAAATGTACTTGTTCCATGGAGACACTGTTGACTGTTTTGTTATTTTCTTCGATACTGATGTCGGCAATCAATCAGACCGAATCATTTTGGAAGCGAACTCACTCGGCTTCGTCGTGTGACCAACGGCTCGTTGCAATATGTAGGAAATTACGTGTGATGGATATATTATACAGCCGCCAGTCGATCATCTGTATACATGTTTGGCGTATAACCAAGATGGATTGTAGACAAACACTCTATCCACAAAGTACGGTTTTAGGTGTTGATCTCAATAATAGGTGAGATGGTTATGCTATGTTGAAAATCGAAGAATAATAAACAAATATACGGTAATGCGATATAAGACAATCGACTGTCCTGAATTCGGCAATGGAGTACTGTATGTCTGTTTGTCTACTGCTGGCTTTTTTATGTAATCTATGGTAATAGATTTACATTATGGGGGCATGAATTCGAGTATAAAGATATCCTTCCGCCGTCCGACCAACGTACATATCCTAAAGAAAGAGTTCTTGAGCTCATCCTTGATATTGTCTGTATTTTCTGTTTATCGTGATATTGTTTTATTTCTTGAGTTTATTACTTTAACAATAGATATGTTACTATGCTCTTTTGTATCTTAAAGTGTTGTCTTATAGCGTTTTGCTTGTCCCAGTGTATCAGTTCACGGGTCAAATTTACTAAACATGCACGGGGTTGTCCTCGAGTGATTTGACTTGATCACTGCTGCGAACCTATTCTTCTTCTATGATACGTCTTAGTTCGATAGAGGCGCTATAATACATTCTTTTAATCACTCTCTTGTTCGTAATGTTTCCGTAAAATATTCTTGACAACCCGTGTTGCAAGGCATGTTATTTTTTTGCCGAGTTCGAGTGCACCATTTCCCATTAATTTACGGTACGGTATGTCGGGTTGACAAGAATCGGGTTTTGCCCTCCGAGATCACCGGTTAGTTTGTAGCCCCTCAGTCGTGTACGCTGATTACAATAGTCTCTCCCCTCTCAATGCTGAATTAAGCTATACTCTGTAGATTTCTATGGACGGGTTAGGGGCACGGTTCTATGTCTGGACAGGCTGCAGGTCAGTGTAAAATAGTGAGATCAGCCGGGAGACGGGGGTGTTTGCGTCGAAAGTTTTTTTCCAAAACTGGTGTCTGATTCTTCAATGAAATAGATATGCATTGCCCTGAAAGCGTAATAATGTTTCATTAATGTAAAAAGTATAAAGAGTGTCGTTTATCCGAGCAGAAGATCCCGAGAGAAGCAATCTCTTTTGTTGAAAGACATCTTTCACAACTTGTTGCCCTCCTCCCCCAAGTATTTGGGTCATAGCATATTAGTAGGCTCTACTGATCAGCTGACCAGTTGTCCACGTGCTACCCTTTTAACGTTTGATGCAAACTTTCAGAAATACCACTGCGCAGGAGAATGGCAATTGCAGAGGGCTCACGTGGAGTACGATACTATAAATATCTGGCACACTATCTTCTGTGTAACGTATGAAAACATGGAGTATATATGATATTTAGTGGTAATTAATTGATTCAAAATTACTACTCAGTTCACTATTTCAGGTTACCATGCTATTCATAATACAATAATACATAATGCTACCTTTATGTGAATTCCCCTTCATCGTAACCCTCACCATTCCCCAGAGCACTCTCCGCACATGCGATCGCCTGTGTTATATTATTGGGACGATAAGCAAACGCCAGCCGATGAATAACCTGGAGAGCGACAGACATCCTGCAGCTTGGCTTTCGGTTCTTGGAAAAGTGCATTTGTGCCGACCGTTGTCTCCAAATAATGCAATCAGACAATCACAACATCAGAAGCTGTTTCGCTTATTAAAACCAAATATATTCGCAAGAATTGCAAGAATAGGCAGTTCAAGGAGACGTATTTTACCCAAGTTTTTTATTGGCAACAACAACAACGTCACGTTGCGACCAACGGCAAAAAAAAGTGCCGTCGCTAAGTGATTTTACTCCAGCATTTACCACGGAAAATGGCGTTTGCCGTGGTAATTGTGAGGGCTGTTCATGCAGGGTTTTTAACCCATCACCAGTACGGTAATTCCTCTAATAATTCAACCAGTATTAGAATTCAATCACCCCCATTTTTGAAGACAAAATTGAATCAGTTGTTCTAATAACTTTGATTCCCCTCTAAGCAAAGAATTATTTGCAGGATTTTGGACCATTTTGTCAACTGCCGGTTCCAATAAATTTGATCACCCCTTGATTTATTGGTGGAAAAGTTCACTTTCTTTGATTGAATTATTGATGTATTTTGAAGTTGCTGAAAAAAAAGAGTGAGTGAGTGAATAGGGTTTAACTTCATTTTCAAAACATGTTCAGCAATATCACGGTGGTAATGAGAGGGTGAGGAGCAGGGAAAAATTACTTGTAACAGAACAGATATAATACTAGCCTATTGAACTGTTCCATCTCTTCTCAGCGTGATGGCCTAGCTGTCAATGTGTATCAGTGGTCGAAATATTCAAAATAATCTACGTTGAAGTATTCAGAATTCTGAATCGAACAGAAACGAAGGGGGCATTTCGTTAGTTGTGTGCATTTTCATTGACCAGTGAAATTGACTGACAAATATGCTGTCATCATTGATCTCAAATTTTCTAAGTTGTGACTGGACTGGTCTATCTCCAGGGGCAAAAGAAGTACTATGTGGCACTTAACTCCTCTGCAAGGGCGTCGGCAGGTACCGTATCACTTTTGCGCAAAAAAAACAAAACTTAGCAATGAATGAACACCCCACTGCCTATAATAATTATATCGGCTACAAATATGTCTAGCTTACTTTACTATATATATATTTTTCTAATTCTGTATCGCAGAAAACCACCATCGATTGCGTTTTCATGATAAAAGGATTACGAAAGAACTAAAAATACACTTCATTGTAGAGTGATTTTATTCATCAGAAATCGCTCTGAACGCGTCTCCGGGATCTAGACCCCAGGAGCTTCTGGGACGCAGGCTGTATCTCGACACTCGCCTGAAGTGCTTTTATAGTAGCCCCCCCTGCCTCATAAGGCCGTACCACTTCCAATTTGCTTCCGACGCCCCTGCTCTGAGATGGTTCAATCATATTTTATTACCAGGAAACCATGACAATATTTCATTGAAATAAAGGAAATAAAGAAATTATTATAGACATACCCGGTGGGTCTATCCTTTATGAACTTTTAAATGACACTAATACTCATCTCCCCTCAAAGTCGCCGCCTTTGAATATACCCTACATGATATCACCCTCGGCATCAGGAGGGCAGGTCTAATAAGACTGCGAGTTTCCAGGTTGTAAAAACATTTAGAAAAAGTTTTACGGTTATCAGGGTGATCTAATGGTTAATACAAAAGACTGTCTCTTACTTGTTACATGAATTAACATATGTATGGTACATTGCTTTGCTAATTATGCATGTACTGGTATGGTATCTGATCTGACCCTTCTGTCTTGTTAGTCAAGTATGGTCAGCTGAATCCTGTAATTAGGCAAAAAAAAACTTTTGTTTCTGATGAGCTCACACTTTTTTTCTGCTGTATTATCTCCCTTGACTGACATGAGAATTACCAACCTTTGAGTTGTCTGTAATGCAATGTTATTATGGTCATGTCTGATATTGGGTCCAGACCACTATTAAAATTTACATTGGCGTCAATGTTAAAAACTGTTAACGCAATTGCATCTCCTCGATTGATTAATTAAGTCTCGACTTCCATATTTCGGCCAGAAGTACTTTAATTCAAGTACTACAACCGGACGGACTTCTTGACGGGGGTCGCCCATTGAAATTTTGAGTTATGCGCGCTCCTACAAATGACGTCATAATTTTGGCTTTTTTCTCTGCTTTCAGAAAGCGGTGCACAGGCACCCAAATAGTCCCTCTTAGCAACTCCTTATTAGGCCTTGAGTTAAAATCAAACTCACAGCAGAACCAAACACATACCATACTCCAATCACCTACCACTGGCCTTCAATTATTCCTCGCAACAGAGACTGGAAAAAATATTGAAAACAATTGACTTCTCTGGCAGAGGTTGCCTAAAGGTTAACGGATCGGCACTATTTTTAATAGTGGTCTGGTACCTATTAGGTCAGCCCTCGTTTGTCTGCTTGCTTTTTACTGCAACTGTCGTAAAGCCCCACTTGTGTAGAACCAAACAGGAAAATGGCGGATCGTGAAAGTCACATTTTCCAGAGAAAAGTCTTGAAAGTAATGGAATTTCGTGTCTGGTTGAATTTTGTTGCAGGTCATGGAAAACTGGAATGGAATTTGAAAATGTTAGGCAGGTCAACATTTGACAGGATTTTTTTTTTTTACTGATTTTTTTTTTTTTTTAAGCCCTGGATGTAACACTTGGCATTTATTAGCCATTGACCCTGATTTCGCGAAACTTTGCCCCTGCATTTCCATGTGGTCACGGAATCACCGGGCGAAGATTAGGCCATGTTTGACGCTGATTGGTCGATAAAACAACTCGAAAACCTATATTTTAAGGGAAATTCTCTTTTTATCAAACAGTCACACGACAGTCAGATCAACAAAAGCGCCCTGTGTTTTAATTCCGCCATAGCAAACAGGCACGTGTTGTTGTTGTTTGACTTATTGACCAATCAGCATCAAGTCTCGCTTTGAGCGCTGAACTGCTTCTGCTGAAGATGTAACAGTATTTTTAAGGTTGCTAAAATTCAGCATCTTTGGATGATTTACGGCCCATATTTGACGAATTACAATAATCTTTGAGTGACAGCATGCACAACAAGCCTCTATTATGGAATGAATTAGGATGCGAAATAAAGAGGTAAACAGATTTCTGTAAAAATGTAGACAGATTACATGTATGTCGGAGGTCGAGGGGGAGTGATTCACCTTGTGTTGTTTATCGTTGACCATAACCCCCAGATAGTTCAGCTGACAAACACCTGTCAAGTATTATTAACAGCATTGATGCTCATTCAATTTATGTACCAGTGTCGTTCCCGTCCGAAAAGTATTTTTATATATTTTTATATTGATGGATCTTAATTAAAATACAGTTGTGTTGTCTCGTTTCCGCAGATGTCGCAAAAGATCTACTTATACTTTATTTCTCTCAAACGAGGCCTTGACTCGATTCCTCTCACTGGATATCTGCACATGCATGAATGTATAAAATGAGACACATGATCTCGCTGCATTATTACACTCCAGCTGGATGGGAGGTGAAACCTGTTGTCCTGAATTGGTAAACCGAAATCCATCCGTATTCATACACCCAAAATTCGCTATGGTAAATCCACTCCTCCTTTTTTTTAAGCCAAAGGTTGTATATTTCATCTGGAACCCGATCGAAACCTGACAATTTCGACATATGAGACCAAGTCATGCCACTTTTTATACGACACAGCAACCACCTTCGCACCGGATAACTCTCTTCGTGTGCTAATGACCTCCGTCATGATGATCAAAAAACTTCAAAGCAAAATTATTAATCTATCCAGTATTCATAATCCACTGGTCTATGTTCAGATGCTATACAGGCTGTCTTTTATTCCTATGCTAATACAGCATCGTCATAATGGAGATTTCGCCTTTACTATAGGCCTCGACAAGTGGTTGGCCGAAATTTATAGACAATCGCTGACAAAAGATAATTATTTTCCAGCACCTGTTGTAAACGGACATGGCATTGTATGTGCGCGTAGTTGCGTTGGCAACAAAGTTACATAACCCGATAGAATTATATTGGGCCAATATGACAGGATGGAGATCAAGTTCGAGAACCATATTCAGTGTAGGTAGGGGCTTAGGCTCATTACCCGACACTTCGGTCTATCTTTTGTAGACATTCTAGTTTGGTCCCTTGTGATGATTCTATCTTTCTAGAGCTTCTCATCTCCATATTTGCGATATTCCCTGAATTTCGTAAATATCAAGGAACAGAATGATCCACTAATATAAACAATCTTTTATTATGAACGATGAGCAGATCCAGTAGTAGATTACATCCCAAAGCCTATAGGCTCTAGTTAAATATTTAAATTACGATATGACCGCGAGCGTGCGAGAAAATGGCCAGTGCATGATCGAGAGTTCAGATCATAAAGACACACTTGTGGAAGAAAGTGGCGTCCGAGACATGATCACATGATCGAGATCAGAAGTGACGTCATCTTAATCAAAATATGGAATAAGTGTCAAAATATTCAGTGCGGTTCAATATGGAGTAAGGCTCAGAACATCGTGTAAACGATTGGAGAAGGAGTAATATCGGGATGAAGGTTCAGGGAGAAACTGGTTCAACTTCAAGGACTCGACCAATCAGAATTACGTATACGACCGTCATGTTTTGATCACGTTATAGTTTAACGTATAGAGAGACGGAGGTAGCATAAACATTTCACACCAATCGCTATTCCAATGCCAGTCGTTACCATTCAGCCGTGCATTGACACTGACGATGTTGGGAAGATAAGTAAGAGGGGGCAACTCTATTTTAAAATTTGGTATATTACAACGCGTACACGTAACTTACCTATATCGTATGTAGGTTATCTTATTCGAGCATCTTCAGACATTCTAAAAGCGCTATGATGACAGCATTAAACCGCAATTACACGTATTTTGTTTCTTCTAATATTGAAATATATAAGCAATAAGCAGTGTGATTGATTATATAACAGTACATTATATTACATGAGCAGTGTGACTAACGTCACAGGACCTACGAAGTAGGGTAGGCATTAGGACTCCGACGCGAACTGAACTCTTGGAAATCCCCACCCCCAGTTGAAATCCTGCCTATATTAAGATGGGCATTGCCCAAGTGAGAATCATCAGTGATTTTCATCAAAAATCACCAGCAATTTTCATCAAAAGCAGGTCAGCTCAGAACTTGTTGGTAAGTGTCCTAATGCACTTTCATTCCAAAAATAAATAACGATCGCCGATTTAATTTTGCGATTTTTTAACTAAAGGAAACAGATTGAATAATAAAAAGTTCAGTAGATTTCAGGCTTTACGTGTGATAATACATTTACATCTCTTTAATGGTTTTCAGTGCCCTTGTCCAGGACCAATACAACTTTTTGAATCGCATTATTTTCCCAACAATACAACAAATTTTTATATATAATCCTATAGTATAAAGGTAGCATTTATGTAATTTACGGTAATTCAACTCAAGACCAACACCGTCTCGGCACAAGATAATAATGATTCTATGTCATTCTCCTGAGCATGACCGGTAAAAAGACGAATAAATAGCATCTCTACATCACGTTGTTATCGAGATATATGAGACAACACATTTTGGGTATCGGCAATCTGATGAATGTAGAATTTAAGGATTGTACTTAGCATCTTAAATACAACCTCTTAATACTGATTACATATCTGTTTTACTTTGTTTCCCATAATGTAACAGTTAATCACATGTGTGTATATAGTACAAGTGTGTGTCTCAAGTTAACGGCAGATGTCGCCTGGAAGGGTAATAAATTAATAAAGACGTCAACATGTGAACTCATTGAATCTGCACTGTCGATGATTTAATGTGATACCGGTACCATCTGTTGTGATATTTTTAACTCCCAGACAGATCTGTTTATTTTTGTCTCCACTGCTCTGACCTCTAAGAACAATTTAATTATTACACCATGGCAGTATTAACTGCATTTTCGAATCCCAAGCCTATCAGACTGTTAGTTCTGATCTGTTTATAGGCATATTGGGGGTGACCCAGCTACACTGCTGTGACCTCTAGCTCTCAAAACAATTACGGATGGCATATCCCACCAGGTTTTGTACTGTGTTATATATAAAGTGAAACATACAGCCAAGGGTTCCCGATGGGTATATGACAGTGAACTCGCTGAGCCATCAATAAATAATAAAAAAAAAAATTATCAATCAAATTTTCATCAGAATTCGATCAGCTCAGAACTTGCTGGTAGCAATGCCCTAATGCACGTTCATGCCAAAAAGCAAGGTTCTAATGTCAACGGTTCTCTTTATTTTGCCGACGGAAGGATTCGGATGGACTGACTGACTGACTGACTGACTCACCCACTCACTCATTACCGGACAATTTGCGATCTGTAGCCTACTTCGTAGGAATATGCAATAACAAACTTTCATATACATTCCTATCTATTCATAATAATATACAAATGTTTAAATTTTAAACATAATCGGTTTTACAATGTTCATAAAGTTTATAAAATACATATAATTGGTATGCTAGAATGTTGCTAAATCCTTCTCTCTATAGGTTAAACGGTCACGTAGCAAAACACTGTAGTCGTATACATGATCCTGATTGGTAGAGTCTTTGAAGTTGGACCGGTTTCTTCCCGAACCTGCATCCCGATCTTACTCCTTCACCGGAGCTTTTACACGATATTTGACCCTTGCTCCATATTTAGCACATATTGTGGGGAAAATGTCAGCGGACGGATGTCAGCGGAGGAAGCATGCATCATGCAGTGAGAAACTGCATCACGTGCATAAACGTTATGGTGAATTATTCTTGTTTAAAGGATTGCTTCCCGGAATGACATATTTTCGTCAGGCACTGGCTCAATCGGCTTTTCGACAGTCTTTTTTAAGGTATTTTGCCCGTTATCCACCGATTTGTCGAATATTTCAGCCAAGCTTTATTTTCCGCAGAATCGCCAATGTGTATTCACGCGTGACACGACAATGTACGATTATCTCAGATAATTCGAATCAGAGTCGGCTACGTAACGTGTGTAGCGGCAAGCGATGGTTTGACCACTCAGAAGATAGATTTCAAACTCACAAACTTACATATTTGGCAACAAATACACAGCAATACATTTGGTGTTGGCGTACCACGAAAAGTTCAACTGCGTGGTATAACAAAAATATGGTAAGTACATTAGAGTGTTGCTAAGGTTTATTCTATCTGAATATAGCAGACTTACCAGGAAACGATTCGACACTGGGTGGGATTTGTAGGTTGAGAAAACCTTTAAATGTATAGTTATCCAAACACTATAAGAAGCTTTACAGAGATTACAATTTGCCAAGTATGACATGAAATATAGTGAATATGACATACATATTGTGCCACCCGGAGAACAACCTGCGGTTTCAGTTTAGATCGGTATACATGTTGGAGTCAAAATATCATAGTCCAGAATTATATTCATGTCTTTTGATGAAAAGCAAGTCAAATATCAGTTTGTCTGAAATATTGAGATATGGCTTATAACAGTCAAGCGCAGAGATAACTCATTACATGTAAATTCCACACGTTTTTTAAGATAATAATGTGTGGCTAATGTGTTTTTAACATTTGCGCCCACGTCAGGGATAATGCACGTAGGGTTGATAGTCGATTTTCATGAAGGATAATTGATTTTCGTACATTTGATTTCGTATTTTCGTATTATTAGGGCATATTCTTTTTATTTGATTGAGGCAGCAGCATCATGTTCTCTGACAGAAAAACAGATGCTGTACATCTCTTTGTACAACACTTACTACATCCCGGGGCTAGGGGCCGTGTGAACCCATGTACTTCAAGATCCTCAAGGTGCTCATATGAACAGTCACAATCAAAGCATAACAGATACATCATTCTCTAGATGACGACTTTACAACGAATATTATGGATTAAGAATATAGGTCAGCGATACGGATTTGATATTTTTGGAACATCATGATGTCTTGCCGGCATCATTGGAAACTGTTGACCACTTCATTCTTGCAGGAAACTAGCCTATGTTTATGTATACTATGATTGCCTTTTGAATTTGGTGATAATGGTGTTATATGGAATATGGAATAGGTCTTGGATTATGGACGCGCATATTCTTTAATGGACGACGGCTGAATTATGAATGACGGACCAGACGATTGTAACATACTATCCCAATGGAAGTCGAGGATCGAGACAGACACTTGAATGAGGAATTGGAATGCAACAATCTCTTACCGGAGATTGAGAGGGATTAAGCCTGGCATCCCGAAATGGAAATATAGAAGTGTGGCAGAAATTTCAAGAAAATAATATCGCTACTCGTGCAGCGGGGAAAGGGTTAATAGCAGCTTCACAGGAGAAACACTTATTAAATGAGTATGCTAGCTCCAGCGTGACGGGAGTATACGATCATTGTCACAGCACATACGATCATTGTCGCAGCACATTATTATAACACTGGCTGTGTTGTAGAGATTGATAAGCTATGACTGGAACAAATCAAATTATTTTTAAGGATTGATACCGTTGGCGGGACGTATATAGGTTGTAAAATCATCATTACATGCAATAATAACAAGCGTCTGGTCCGTCATTCATAATTCAGCCGTCGCCCATTAAAGAATATGCAAGACCATATCATTTCAAATGTCTTAGGTGCAGTGTCAATATGTCCCTGACAGGACATACACGGGTTGTCCAGACATTACAAGAACATGGCAGCAAAAACATGCAATTGCATCAGTTGGGACAATGATGTCCCATTTCTTGCGATTTGCAGTGAGCTAATACAGGCAGCAAATGAAGGATATGCAACGGTGTTTAAATTATTGTTATTATGTCATCTCTCCACAAATGTTGCCAGTGTTGATTAATGCAATTGCCACATAGGGGGTTGCATAGAGTTAAGAACCTAATATTTCTGACTTCGTTAAAGGAATAGTAAACTCTGCGTAAACTCATGCTCGACATGACAGAATTATGCCATCAGATTCCAAAAACACGGGTAGAAAAAATTAACAAAATTCTATAGCTGAGTAGACACCGATTTATCGTTCACACTTTAACACGTTATGATCTGCGACATGTTGGAATGACTGTGACGTTTGTGGGCCATACTATTTTTATGTAGATGGCGCTGCGACAAATATGCTTTTGTCATCCGGGCTCTATCCCATAAGGTAATGCATTAAACAACAACAACGGCAACATTAGCAACGTTTCTTCCACTGCTATCGGGTGATGTGGCCTGATATTCTTGCCTCAGAAAGAGAGCTTGTGAAATCATATGCAAAATGCCACATGTCAACCTGTATATCAATTCGACATTCATATATCACGATGCTCATAATCGTCTCGGAGCGTAAAGAAAGGTCCACCGATCTGTCAAAAGCCATCGACACAATAATTTACAATTAGTCTCCATGTTATTAGCTACTCTGGCTTGGGCCAAACTACGTCACAGGAATAATGTCAGGTGATATTTAAAGGATTTTCATTGGCTAACGGCTCTCGGGCTTGCTAAAATGGCGACCTCCACGGATTATTGATCTGGGCAATAATTCTGATGTTCAAAATGATCTCATTCATTCAGAATTACTAGAAAAGCAAATTTAAAATCGCGGTCATAATGTGTCGTTTGAAAATAGGAATTAAGAATCTCGTTTCATTAGGAATATAATTACGCCTCGGATCATATATGAGCACAGTCAAACCAGAGTCGGTCATGTCAGAATCAGTATGACTTAATTCGAATAACTTTTCATGAGAACAACAAGGAATTATTCAAGATGGCGACCGTAAAACTGGCGACCGTAAAATCTGTTTTAATTTACTTTTCCATTGTCCAAGTACTGTACAAATACTCTTCTTCTTCTATGGGTTTCTTCCCATCAGAACTTGACATTGCTTTATGGCTCCCGACATTAATATATCTAAGATTTAAAAAAAGGAACTTGTTGCTTTCTCGCTCACTTTCAGCATTAAGAGGATAGAACAAAGACTGGTTCGCTCGATGTCAGTACGTGACTGGGTGGGGTGTCATGTCGGCATACGTCATGATATTTCAGTGGGACAGCACTATAAAAAATCGTAACATTAGATCTGCTCTGTTACAAGAAGGTACCCGTCTTCCCCCGTAGTGATATAGCTGGAAAAAATGTTGAAAGCGACGTTAAACCTTATTCGCTCACCCCAAGCTACCGTATCTGATTCCGATTAAGCCGGTGCTAAGGGCCGTGTGGTTACTTCGTATGATTTTTCCATTTTATCAGATAAGAAATGTTCTTCCCTGTGTAAACTTCTAAACGTCGTCCTGAAGAGCATGTTTGATCAACTGACATTCATCAAGCAACTCACAAACATCGGCAGGCAGGCCCATGCTCTTTTCTTTTGTAGATGCGTGATCCCTTAACCGTTATCGCAGAAGTAGATGCGTGATCCCTTAACCGTTATCGCAGAAGTCAGTGTATTTACATCCTGGCCAAGCTATTGTAAAATATGTACAGGTACATTTAAGATCGTATTAGTCCGAGAGCTAGGGCACTTTAAATTGTACGTCGGAGGCCAAAATAATTTTTTTCAGATTTTTGTGCTAATTCTGAAAATGTGCGTCTTGGTGGTCCAAACTGCTGCATTTTGGATGACAAATGCGATTTTTCGATTTCTTGTCCAAATGTTCAACGAAATTGATAGAACGAATGCATTATTACGAAATAGTTAATTGCGCCTCCATATTTGGTCCCAAGTTGAAGGTGCTAAACTGGTCCAAGCATGCACTTGAGAAAAAGTCACACGTTATTGATTAACTGGACCTCACGCGATTATTTCGTACAAAATTAGGTTAAAATTGATCAATTCTCTAAAACATATCGCTAGAATGATCTCGCGATATCTTTTTATGCATCCCGGAATCTGACGACAGCCATTGGGCATTCAGCAATATCAAATATGAGCATGGTCACCCGGCTCTCGTGACGAAATTTGCCTTGAAGTTACCCTACCCCCCCCCCCCCATTTTTGGCAGAATCAAGAAGATGTGATTGTCGTTTTGCTGTCTGGCTCATCTTCGCGAATGGAGAGCTGAAAATTTCAACAACCCGTATATGGATCATGCTGTATCGAATGATGTAATTTATATCTCACTGAACGTCATACTGACGTCACGTTAACGTCATGAACTACGAACGTCATTCTCGAAATTTGTCATTAATTTACTTTTTTTAACTTTTGTATTAATATATTTACCTCAATACAACTGTTTCTGTTGAAATGATATGATTGGATGTCCTTCGTGACAGGAAAAAAATAGCAAAGCTTCTACGCAAAAGGAAAAAGCAAAACTGTAAGACAGACAATATAATATGTATAATAATATAGATTCATAATATTTATGAAGTCAAAAAAGTACCATATATTGGCGATTAACATGCCCAATTGTTAGCTTTACATCACATTTTGACTGCAGGGGCATAAATCTTTGAGCATTTTTTGTTTGTAAATTACTGGCAAAGTGCATTTTTCTGGTCGATTGAACCTTCGCGATTTAGAAAATTGTTGGTGCCAAGTTTTCTTTCCTGAGTTTGAAGGTTCTGGGTTCGTTGATAGAGGGTATGGAAACTTAGCGCTCTTTTGAACTTTTAGCGGTATCACCAGAATGAAAAATATCGAGAGCCAAGACTTTTCCAAGGTTTCAGAATGGGCTAATTTTGAGCCCATTTCCGAAATTTTAGTGATTAACCGACATGTTTTAATTCAAAATAGCGCTCATCCATAAATCGCTCTTTATCAGGTTGTTCATCTAAAAGGCATTATTCTTAGCTCAGTGTGCAAATTTTTAACACCAAGGGATCTCACATAAGGGCCTATGGCCTTACGCATATTTTGAATATATTTACATAATTTTCAGCTTGAAATATGATGGTTTAATTCAAAATGGCGGACATGTGGGGTCATTTGAAAATCACACTTTTTCATGTTTTTCGTATAGTTCAAGGCATTATTCTTACCTCATTGAGCACGTTTATCAAAATTGAGTGTCTTTAAGCACAGTATAACATCTTATTCCCATTTTTAATCTATTTACATATCTCAAAGATAAAGATTTGATGGTCAAATTCAAAATCGCGGCCATATGGACACACTTTTTTCATGCTGTTCGTATAATTCAAGGCATTATCCTTAGCTCATTGTGAAAAGTTACCAAAACTGAGAGATATCTAATGATAGCCTAGCACCTTACGCCCAAGATTAAGATATGCTGATAAAATTCAAAATGGTGCTCCTATAGCCAAAGGCATTCTTCTTAGATCATTGTGCAAATTTTTCAAAATCGAGAGATTTCTAAGCATAGCCTGATAGCATTCGCCCATTTTGAATCTATTTTCATATGGTTAAGATCAAGATTTGACGTCAAATTCAAAATAGCGGCCATATGTGGTCATCCGAAAATCGTATTTTTTCACGTTACTCGTTTTGTTCAAGGCATTATTCTTAGCTCCCTGTGCAAATGTTCCCAATACAAGAGATATCTAAGCATAGCCTAACATCTTACGCTCATTTTGAATCTATTTGCTTTTCGCCAAGATTAAGATATGATGAAAAATTCAAAACGGTCATATAGGTTTCTTTGAAAATCATGCTTTTCATCTTGCTCGTACAGTTCAATGCGCTATTCTTAGATCATTGAGCTAATATATCCGAACAGATGGATCTCTAAGCATACCCTAACATGTTGCACCCATTTTGAATCTGCTCATGTATCCCTAACTTCAAGACTTGATGGTCAAATTCAAAATGGCGGCCATCTAAAAACCATATTTTTCACGCGGCTTGTTTACTTCAAGACATTTTTCTTAGCTCATTGTCCAAATTTATCACAATCGAGATATATGTAGCCTATGCCTAACCTACATCTTATGCCCATTTTAAAGCTATTTGCCTGTCCCTGAATGATGGTCAAATACAAAATGACAGCCCTGTGAGGTCATCTGAAAATCCTGCTGTTTCATGTTGCTTGTATAGATAAAAAACATTATTCTTAGCTGATTGTGTAAATTTATCAAAACTGAAGGAACTTTCATCATAACCAAAGGGAAAGAGAGAGAGAGAATTTAAGGTTTAACGGCGCGTTCTCATGAACAAAGACCTTGTGCCCACGTTGAATCTATTTGCTTAGTTAAATTCAAAATTGGGGAGAGAGAAAAAAACATAAAGAAAACATTATCCAAGACTTCTCCTTGACGTCATTCAGAATTTATCTACTAGATAAATTCTGAATGACGTCAAGGAGAAATCTTGAATAATTTTCACGGGGCGATGTAGGCCCGTAGGGACTAATGGTCCTGTTCTGTAGTCAGGAAAAATTGAGCTGCAGCTCTGTGTCTTGCTAACACAGCAAAAGATAGAATTCTTACACGACAAGAAAGAGGTCTGAAACTTCCTTCTTTAGAATGTCCAGGTTTCTGTGTTTTTAATGTTCGCGTATAGTTGCAGGTCTGATATGTTTAAGTTACATTTCCATTTATCTAATTTTATGCGTGTTTTAGCTCATTTTCCAGTGGCACTACTTTCGTGCTCAAAATATGTCGTCTGCTAAACCACAGATTTTGAGAGGCGCATGTTGAGTGATTTTGTGGGACTAACTCATTTTCATTAGAAAGCGTGTTTGGGCAGTAATTTAGTATTAAATAATACCAGTATAAGTGTAATTCATTGTAGAAAACAATGGGATATTTCATTTTGCCTGTATTCATTTACATTTTCATGAAATATGTGTGTTGAGATACAGTTTGGAATTTTCACCATTTAAGCTCACCCCTCAAGACCCTCTCCATTATCTTTTTATAGTAAGTTTCTAAAATGCAGTGGTGGTCAAATCATTTACGTAATAATTTCCCTGTATTCAGAAATGTTTTCTTTTCATTCTACTTCTGAAATATTCATGAAATGTTGCAAGCATTTTCCCCTCATCTACAGAAACAGCTCTGCATATCAGTTTTGAAGCTGTAAGGTGACAGGGGAGATAACCAAATAGAACTGTAATATACCAGGGAGGAGGTACATGAAACAATATGAGGCCATGAGAGGATGCATCCCAGCATAGCTTCAGTCCATCTAACCATGAAGATTTTACATTGTATCTCAATACTCATTTTTACCCCTCGGCCAATTTTGGCCATGGGGTATTGTCGTCTTGAATGTCCGTCTGTTCGTACGTCCGTACGTGAGCGAGATAGACGGAAAACGGTTCCACTGAAGAATTCCAAATTTGGTATGCTTATTTACCTAGTCAAGGACCTGAAGCCTATTGAATTGGGACCTGATTGGGTGGAAACCTTGGCGGCCATCTTTAATTTTATGTAAAATGGATAATGATCCATATCTCGGAAACCATTCAACTGTTCAATACGAAAGTTAGTATACATCATAGATACATTAAGCAACTTTCAATGAATTACCAAACCGGCTTTTAGCTGGAAATCCTGGAGGCCATCTTTAATTTATGCAAAATCGATAATGATACATATCTCTGTTACCATTCAATTGTTTTAAATGAAAGTTGGTATTCATCATCGATGCATACAGATACTTTAAATTGGGACCTGATTGACTGAAAACCTTGGTGGCCATCTTTAATTTATGCGAAAACTTTAATGATATATATCTTTGATATCATTTAAGTGTTCTATACCAAACTTGGTATACAGCATCGATGTATCAAGAGACTTGCAATGAATAACCACATCAGTTCCTCTGAGTGGAGAGAAGGATGGGTGGCCATCTTTAATTTATGCAAAATCATTAATGATCTCGTTCTCTGATACCGTTCAAGTGCTCGAAGTAAAATTTGGTATACATCATCGATGCATACTTACGACAAATGACAGTTCTGGTTTCTCTGATTGGGCGGAAACCTTGGTGGCCATCTTTAATTTATGCAAAATCTTTAATGATGTATATCTGAGATACATGTACCATTTCAGTGTTCTATACAAAACTTGGTATACAGCATCAATGTATCAAGAGACTTTCAATTAATAACCACAGCAGTTCCTCCGAGTGGCGGGAAGGATGAGCGGCCATCTTTAATTTATGCTAAATCATTAATGATCTCTATCTCTGATACTGTTTAAATGCTCGATGTAAAATTTGGTATACATGTACATCATTGATGCATCAAGAAACTTATGTAATGAAAACCGGTTTCTCTGATTGGACGGAAACCTTGGGGGTCATTCTGAATTGCAAAATTTTTGATAATCTTTATATTTGTGACTTGACTGCTTGGTGTTCCTGACATCTTGGTTCAAATTGAATACATTATGAATGTACCAAGAGACGAGGGGTTTTCAGATGCGCAGCTTCGTATTGTTATTTACTGCTGAAGGATATGCTTTCGATTATCTGAAAAAAGTGAAATTTTTACAAATATTGGTAACATGCAGTGAAGACATTATTTTATCATTTCATCAGGTTGGTTTCATAATAAATGTCTGTCCCAGTGGTTTTTAAAAAAAATATATATATGTGTACAATTACACTAATGCACTAGAGATCCTTGTTGAGAGGAATGTGTGAGACTACAAGTATGGCTCTTCGCCATGAGATGGAACATCAAAGAGTCAGTGGAGTTAACAGCCTATTTTACATTTAAATAGCCCCGTTTCAGTGCCTAAGGCTCTAGTTTTTTATGTTTTTTTCTCTCTCCCCAATTTTGAATTTAACTAAGCAAATAGATTCAACGTGGGCACAAGTATGATTAATTGTTCTAGAATTCCTCAATTATGCGATATTCAACGCTTAGTTACACCAGTATGCACATTAATTTACCTCATATACCTTTTAGTTCCAAACGTGAATTTTCATACACATCTTTGATAATATATGCTGTGACTTGTGGGAAATCCGTAATTTCAAGGAATATGGCGGCCATATTTGATATCGTATTGGATTTTGGGGTCCATTTTCAAGAATAACAATACACCGTTATTTTTTGTCACATACTCAAGTAAAAAAACACGCAGTAAACATAGTATTATAGTAAGTTGAATGCGATCCTAATGCATAGCTGGTTACCAAATTTGAAATTTTATTCATGATGAGCAGAGGGTTGGGGTGGGGCATATTTTTCAGGTCAGACTGCTACACCCAAAACCTATCATCGAGCTAGGAGGCATAATGTGTTTATACATAGACTTAGGCATCTGCGTACAACACCTACAATATTCTACAATAAAACCTACAAGGTTGGAGAGCGGCATAAAAGTGGATCAGCGTACAAATTGCATTTCATATTGTTTTGAGATCTTCGCCATTTTACGTCACTGTGGTACTAAGCTCAAAATAATATTACACGTACTAAACATTGTATTATTTACTTAATAAATCACCGGTGTACACTATTATGCTGCCTGTCTTACAAAAGCTTTCTGTTTTCCTTGTGCGTTCAGATCTGTTCATTGTTTCTAACACAAACCTTACAAAGGACATGAAATTACTATACTGCAACAGAAACATTTATTTTCTGTTAAGTATATCAGCCTGTTTCCCTGAAAACAGTGGATAATAAGCTGGTATATTAGCACAGCTACGGCATGCAGCACATGGAGGAGGGATGCAACGTAGGGTATCAGTTTGTCCGTCTGAAAAAAAATAATGTAAAAAAAAATGAAATATTTCGAGAAAATATGTTGAATGACGATTGCAATTCATGACGTCACCGAGACGTCAGCATGATAGCCATTGAGACATAAGTTGCATCGTTTGATACATCATGGCCCAAATACAGGTCGTCGAAGTTTCAGCTCTCTATTCGCCAAGTTTAGCCAGATTCTGGAGCCAAATCACCGTCTCATTCACATTTAGCAGATTCTACCGCAAAAAGGGGGTAGGGGTAACTTTATGGCGTATTTCGCCACAAGAATCGAGTGATCATGGTCATATTTAGTATTGCTGAATGCCCAGTGGTTGTCGTCAGTTTTCTAGATTTCTAGATGAAAATAACCTATCCGTAGAAATATCAGCGAGATAATACTAGCGATATGGTTTATGGATTTGAGCAATTTCAACCTCATTTTGGAGGAAATAATCGCGTACGACCACTGTAATCAATTACATATGGCTTTTTTCTCAAATGTACGCTTGGACCAGTTCAGCACCTTCAATTTGGAGCCAAATATGGAGGCGCACTTAAATATTTGGTAATTATACATTCATTTGATCAATTTCGTTGAAAATTTGGTCAAAAAATCGAAACGCAGCAGCTCTGACCACCAAGATGCGCATTTTTAGACTAAGCACACAATTGTGGTCTAGAAAACATGCTCAAACCTTTTGGCCTCCGACGTACAAAGTGCCCTAGCTCATGAATGTAACTTGCAACGATCATGAACAATTTGAAGATATGAAAGGCGAAGATGTGCCCGATTCAAGTATGTAGATTGTCGGTTAAACGTTGACTGGCTGGGAGAACTTGACCGTGTTATTCGGTTACTTTAGCTTCATGAGAAGATCAAATCTGTCCAACCTTTCACAAGTCACCCTCGGCCCACTAGGTCATCTGTATGCTACGTCATCTTAGATCTGTACATCGAGGATGGAGACATAGTGCCCAAATTATAATGCATGAAGTTGATATGGAAATTTAACAACTCTTCCTACATTATAAATAAAGTTATTATATGACCAGCAGTGATTCCTTCATTTGGTTGGTCCATTGAACGTCACGTGATATCTCACTAAAAGTTATATTCACCGGCCAAAATATTATGTTCACCAACCGGTGAATACAGCTTTTGTTGACGTCACTGTCGAAGCCTATCACGCGACTGGCGTTACTTCGTTGTGTGGCTGGCGACAGTTGCATACTCAGACCCGGTTATGGAGATATTCTTAACGAAAATCTTCTGAATAGTCATAATTCTTCCTTGAATATTTAATCCTACCAGGCTTGAAGGGGCCAAAATGCCCCCCCCCCCCCCCCCCCCCCCCCACACCAAACTGTCTGTGCTATCTCCGGAACGACAAAAAATGGAGAGTTGAAACTCCGTGACTTTATAGTTTATCACATTGGAGTCATTTTGAAACTATTTGCATAACCCCCGAGCAGAGGATCATGGGTAAATTCAAGATGGCGGCCACGTGGGGTACCAGAAAGGTGATGTTTTCGTCATATTTCTTCAAAATTTTGCTTTTCCGCGATGAAAAGTGGGCAAAACTATTTTATTTCACATCACATTAATATTTTAATATTTACTAATTCATCATGAAGGTTTTGCGGAGAAATTGCGTAAATAAAAAATTCGGAAAATCTGACCACAAAATTGCGTTTTTGAAAATGACGTCTCTGTGACGTCATCACAGGGGCCACCTTCCATTTTTTACATTTTCTGGTAGAGTTTCACCCAAGGGTATAGTGTGGTAAGTTTCGGCCTCATAGCTCAAGGGGTAAGAAAAATAATTAGGGGGAGGGTGGTCACAAAAGGCCAGGCCATATAGGGTTAATGCGTACATTCAATATGTTTATTCAATGTCAAATTCAAACCACTTGCGATTGTTTCATATAATAAAACAATTATGTGATTCCAATTCAGTAAATACGAAATTTTATGGACCAGAGAAAACCAATATTCACCTCGGCCTTCGGTCCATAAAACATCGTATTAACCTCATTGGAATCACATAATTGTATAAGATCAGATTCCTTGACATGTTTTATATTTGACATTTCGAAATTATCTAACAAATATTCATTCGATAAATCCAAACTACTGATGCTTTCTACTTTACCGAACATCCCTGACTGATGTATTACATAGTTGCCTGCACTACCATAGTAGCAAGCGTCAGATCCGTCATCATCAATATCTAGCCGTCATACGTTAACGAAAGTCCGCGTCAGTAACCGAAATACATTTCGTATGAAATCGATGACGGATGTGGGATGTGTATGAAATAAAAGTAACAAAAACACAATATGGTTTCCCACAAGGGAGAATCGGCCAGCAGTATTTGGATTATGGACGCGGATATTCTTTAATGTGCGACGGCTGAATTATGAATGACGGACCTGACGCTTGTAATTCAATGATGCCAGTAAGACATCATGGTGCTTTTTCATAAAATCATGACCACTGACCAGATTTCCAAGTCGTTTTCCAGAGTATATGTCCCAGTCAAGCGTTGATTGTGTTTGTTCATTTGAACACCATGGACGTGGAAACACATGATATTCAAACGGTCCTAGCTCAGAGTTAAAAAATAAGCGGAATTGGACAAAAGTCACGAAGCGTAGCGCCAGAGGTTTTGCACGCTACGATCGTATTTTGCCGTCAATATACGATATTTATCATAGAATTTGGGAAAATTTGAATGGAAGCGTTTGGTGGTATAGCCCTGTTGAATAAGTTTCTCTAATAATATTCTGTGGACTTGATTAAGGTCGTCACAGTCTGCACATGATTTAGCAAATCTACCAGGGGAGATATGTATACTCCGTTTGCATGTCCTTCTGGAATATTTCTGTCCAGGAATTGATGGATAACTATTTCATAACTTCAATCGCCTGTTTTCTTGTAAAGTGGATATGAGAGAAAATGACCATTCTTGTAAATGTATAGGTGCCAAAATAACGAAAATATTGTTATATGATCATTTTCTAAATGACAAAAATATATCTTCCTATGTAGTCAGCTCTGGGGGTCGCTGGTTCGGGACTCGACCAATTTTATGCACTAGAATCGGTGCTATACTAAGATAGACTAATTCCAATATAACGAAAATACTGTTATACGATTAATTTCTAAATGACAAAAAAATAACAACATATCTCTCCATCAGAAATTTAAAATTTTCATTTGTGTTCCACTTCAAGGTTCATATTGCCCACTTTATCAACGGCTCCAGTCATAATATCGCCACACGGTTTATAGATAAATATCGACGACTCACAGTCACCAGACGTGTATCCGTTCCAGTTAAATTCATTGATGGCCTTAGAGTAATTTAAAATATTGCTTGTTACTGATTTAGTGTACTGGTTACCAAATGCAGGGAAGTTTCGAGAACTTGAAATAATTAGGTACAGTATTACGAATCTCTGGGTTATTTAGACGTCAGGGCATGTTTTTTCTTTCCCGTGATTTATCAAATACAGAAGTTTCAAGAATACACATTCTTGGGTTGTTTCGATTGTTTTCACTGGACGATATAATCGATAATAGAGTTTACAGTAATGTACGCAAAGTGTGCACACTATTTGGCGTGTTAGATAAGCCCACTAAGGATTTCACAGTAATAAAATTGTGATCGGCGGTCGATAGAACTTTCTGGGACTGTGACTGTTGTGTACCCGTTCTTGATATTCAAAGAGTTGGGTTATATTGGATGTTCCTGATCGGTGGTTTGTTACATTGCCGACATTTTTAACATATAATTTGAACAGTACGGGGACACTGAACATTTAAATTTATAACATGGCTATTTATGTGTATAACAGCCATAACACTGAATAATATCGAAATTTTTCTTTTTTCTTGCTTGAAGCTCATTAGATCAGATTTCCTTAGGTCAAATTTCCCCTTTTTGCTATATAATACTGAACACATATACCTATGATTGAATATGTAATAAAAGCACGATTCACCATTCAAAATGGTAGCAGTAAACTGATAAACGGATCCTTTCCAGCCCTATGTGAATCAAGGTGGGGGATGGAAAATATTATTGGATGGTCATCTATAAGGCATTTACACGTTTGCCCTTATGTTGAAATTCATTACGGATGAATTTTTGGGGGTACCACAAGCATAATCTTCAACTTCATGAACACTTTGCACTCTCCAACTGTTGAATCTAACATGTCAAAGTTTTGGTCATGCGTACTTCTCTGTCGAACCGCCAATAATCCGCATAAACGGTTTTGTTGTGTCAAATGTTTCTTATTTCTATCCCATTTTCACCCTGCTGTGGATAATATGACAAATCACCATGATATTGCGCATGGAAATGAACGTCCTCTACTGTATTAAGATCCACTGAATACTCGACAAAAGACTGTCCTTTTGTCTCTGTAAGCCAGACAAGATGGGAGATGCCAAGTGATTATACTAACTGTCCAACCCGGACACCAGGGTAGATCAGCGATATATGTAAATATCCCAAAAGTTATCATTTGGAAATTTCCGCCATCAATAATCAATTCGCGCGATAGGGATAATCCGTGATTTAATTCTGCTTATATCTTTACCACCTTGATTACATCATGTCATATGTTGCACCAGAGGCTCCTGCCTGCTGCCTACTTCTTCAATAGGAGACGCATGACCCAGTCTTTTGAAACTAACATGCATCTCGTTTTTTACCTCCGTCGATCAGACGGAGGTCTAGGAACGCAACGTGAAATCTCCCGCCAAATAATTGTCATATGGGGAACCCACGACTCATAGTATTTCCAATAGGGATCGTCATGGTTCCCGACGAAATCTTGCACTTTTTTTTTTGGACACAATTGAAATAATGGGGTTCCCCATTGCAATGCATTGCAGTGGGCCTTGCTTCTGTAGTCGGGTTCCACCTCAATCTCGAAACCAGAGCTATCCGGTTCTGTCCTGCATCCACCGAGAGATTGAACATGCAAAATGGTACATCTTCACAAGATCATTATTGTTTAGCATCATCAGATAAACAAGAATAGTACGATCAGACAACATGCAGGCGAAAATACGGTATAATTGACGTAATTGGTTGTTTTCCGCGTTTCAATGGTTGATCTTCAATGCAGAATCTAGGTCAACTAAATTTATAATGTCTGCTGCTTCAAACGAGTAGGCCTACAAGTTCAACGTTCAGTTTTATTTTTTTAACAACAAAACTTGCATAATGTTGGATACAAAAGTACATATCATAGGGCGTGTGAACAGTACTATGTATTGAATGAAGAACAGAAATGCTGCAAATGCCCTGACCTGATCAAGTACATGTCACGCTAAGAACCTGAGATAGGTCATAAATTTTCCGAAGATGTACCGTCTTGCATTGAACATGGCGGCCCTCCAGCTCATGAGATTGGAGAGACGGACAATGCAATTTTTCGCTTCTTCTCTCCCCCGATAGACTCCATTCCAAATTGAAACTTTTTGAAACCTTTTGGAACCATTTGTGAAAATCTAGGAGGCAGGAAATATTCCCTTTCCACCAGCAAACACGTTATTAGGCTCTATTTCCCGAAATAAAATTTACGGTGGGGAAGGTCACCAAGGTCGCGCAAACCAAGACATGTTGTTGTTTTCCATTTCCGGGTTTGTATTTTGAGTCATTTCTTGTTTCCAAGAGTGTTTCATTACTCCAGATCTATGCGAACATGTTCTATGACATATGTTCTAACGCAGATAGTCTCGTTCCATCGAACTATAGCAAATTAGTCGTTAAATCAATAACCTTACAAAGGGGGCGTGGTCCATATACTAATGTTGTGTAAAACTGTAAAATGCATGTTTTATTTTTCGTTTATTTTTTATTTTGCTGCATGTTTGGGCCCGGAAAAAGTATCCGTAATCTTCCACTGATATATAACGTAGATGGCAAACCTGTCTCCTAGTCTGTGAAACCCAAATTGTATGAAAATTCAACGCAAACAACATGTGCTATTTTTCTTTGTTTTTATTCAAAATTCATGTTTACTTTTGGGTCAAATTTATATTTCCATGCTTGATTGAGACTGGAAATGCATTAAAAAATGTCCCGTAGCCCATAAGACTTTTACGTGGTCTGCCAAATCAAAATTGTGCGATTTATCAACGCGCAGCACATGTACCAAATTCATGTATTTATTATGTAAAATGCAGGTTTGCTTTTTTCTGCAAATTCATATTTCCCTGCCTGTTTCAGATTAAAATACCATTAGCAAAGTTTTGATAACATGTGGTGTAGATGATAAACCTGTCACGTAGTCCTTGAAATCCAAATTGTGCAAAAATTCAACGCAAACAACATGTACAATATTGTAGCATTTTTGTGTAATAGTCATGTTGATTTTTGGGTCAAATTCATATTTCCTTCCTTGCTTGGGACTGGGAATGCATTGGAAAACTTCCGTCAACATGTCCCGTAGTCCATAAGACTTTCACGTAGTGTGCCAAATCAAAATTGTGCGATTTATCAACGCGCAGCACATGTACCAAATTTATGTCTTTGTTATGTAAAATGCAGGTTTGCTTTTTTCTGCGAATTCATATTTTCCTGCCTGTTTCGAACTGGAAAACAATCAATAAAGTTCCGCCAACATGTGTCGTACATGATAAACCTGTCACGTAGTCCGTGAAATCCAAATTGTGTGAAACTTCAACACAAACAACATGTACTATATTGTAGTATTTTTGTGTAACAGTTCGGTTGATTTTTGGGTCAAATTCATATTTCCCTGCCTGCTTCGGACTGGAAAACCATCAGTAAACTTCTGCAAACATGTGCTGCTGCCCATAACAGTATCATGTAGTTCACAAGCCAAAAAACGTGTGATTCACAGCAACATGTCACATGTATAAGCTTATACATGTACAATGTCATATATGGCATGTTTACTTTTGAATTAATTTCATATTTCCAGTCATGACATTTACCTGGAGAGCACTGAAAAACTTATGCAGACATGTGCCGCTGCCTGTACTGTACCACGCAGTCCACAGACCACTAATCCTGCAATTTACAGCGACATAGCACATATACATGTACAATGCTTTGGCATATGTTTACCTTTAAATTTATTTCATAGTTCCAGCCATAAACTTGATGTAAGATACAATAATCTTCTGCCAACATGTTGTAAAGTCCATAAACCTGTCACGTAGGTCATGAAGCACATAAGCATCAGAGTCAGTGATTGACCACAACCCCCCACCCCCCTCCCCCCTGATTCCTCAGGAAATAAACATTACGCATGTAATGATGACCGGCAGAGTGATATATGTGTCAATCGGTCAGACATTTTCAAGGATGCCCAGTTTTACCTCAAAACAACCATGCCGGACTTCATTCCTTCTCTCAGAATAATTGGATCTAACCTTTACAAAACCTGCAACCCCCAATAGCTCCTGGATCTAGACCACATAAATGAAGGGATCTAGTTTATCGGTGCTATGGCAAAAATATCATGTAGAATGGGTTGTGTGGATAATATCAGATTCATGAAAGTTGAAGTCCTGCAGCATGCTCCACAAATATCATCAAAGGTCATACAGTTTTCTGGTCTGCGCCAGTGTGGATCTATACTTAAGCTTGTTTTTGTTTTGTTTTTTGTTTTTTTTTACAAAATTATCTCCCTTGACCAGGTGAGGACTTGAATGTGTCAGAAATGATTTAGCTTCTAGAAACAAAGACTTCATTTCCTGAGTACCATGGTGTTATATATTGTTATGATTGGCTTAACTTTAGCTGCTGAAGATATTTCTAATTTGAGGATACTGGGCAATCATACTAAATTTATTTTCATAACTTCATTTATTTTCATAATAAGCAACATAATCGAGATTAGCAAGTGAAGTTTTACAACATAATATAATACGCATCATGGATCTCCTTCAGTTTAGTGTAGACATATATACCCTTGGATATCTGTTACCTGATTCAGTCATAATATTGTCTGTATTATATTGATGTCGACAAGGAATATACATAATTATTTGATAGTATTATTAATTGTATGTTGTTTATGATTAACATGCACTTTTTATTCGCTGGAATCCAGCCATTTGTTCCATATTGGCAATATTCTCATCAGCCATCACCATTCAATATGAATGTGATACATGTACAAGTCCATGGTAATTGATACATTATGGTGAAGGTGACCTGTAACCACCAGTATACAAAATTATTCCGATCCCATTGAATCCACACATGATGCCGAGACAGATCAAAACGAAGTGTCGGTAAAATCAGATGTGTTTTGTAGAGGATTCTGTTAATGAGGATGCTATACTGTACACGTACAAAATATGAAGTGTTGATGTGTAGGGCCTATAGCATAAAATCACAAGCAAGTTGGTAAAACTAGGCACACAGGGTCTCATTTCTGCCGCTAACGTGTTGATTTGGGTGGGGGTGTCCTCATGGGGAGGTGTGGGTGGGAAGGGGCCTAATGTCTCAAGCAGTATTCCAGGTTTTCCATCAATATACTCTATTCCATACCCCAATATTTCAAGCACGTGAAATCAAAGAAATATTATTTGCGGGGAATGTGACTTCCACATCCCTAGCTGGACATGCTAGTGGGGAATCTCACGTTAATTACCATTTGGTGAAGTTCACGTCAACAAATGCAAAATTGAGCTTGGCATCCGGCCCTATGTTATTCAGTGATGTACTATTCCCCTACTGACCCTGTTGCCTCGACGGAGGTCTTTGCGCTCATTCAGCGCTTGTTTTCCCAGCCATTACAACCTCTCAATATCAATCTTTCGAAGCATATTACGGTACTCCTAAGAATATTAAAAGTATCCTAAGTACAAGATTTCCACCCCGTCACCAAAAACGCCCCTTTTCGCACATAATTGACCCCACATATTTTCGCATACCATATATTTGCCTGTTTTGTTTTCTATTCACTTTTTTAATGTCCGGGAACACGCCAATAACAGAGGAGATGTGTTTTAAGCTTGAATTATTTTTCCCATAATTTTCCCCGTTTAATTTCAATTCTGGAAATTCGAAATTGTCACGGAAGAAAAGTTGCATTTTACTGTAAGGTATACTATTTAAAAAAACATCTGTAGAAAATATATGCATTTGACAAAAACTGTATACACTAGACAAAATAAGAGTGCAAGGTTTTAATATTATAATAAGAAGTGATAAATTCATCGCAGGAATATTTTTTTGCCGAAAATGTCTAATTAAT